>CAJVPK010000651.1:0-24881 GCA_910592015.1 Diversispora eburnea | reverse complement strand
GATATAATATATAAATGATAATACATATAAAGAATAAAATAATATATAAAAATAAGAGAAAGAAACAAGCTAACAGTGTACTAAAAGGAAGAGAATTCCAGTATCCATGGTTAGCCAAATGTCTTGAAACTGTTGACTGGGAGACATTTATTCCAATATCTTTTAATTTAGAAGCAAGAGCCCCCGCGGAAATTGATGGTTGCCTTCGAACATACTGCCCAAGAGCACGAGATGCTGCCGGCGTTATTTTTTTGATACGTCCATTTTCCCCTTTATGCTTAACGTCACCAGTTTCTTTTATTTTTTTTAGGTTTTTATAGATAGTTTTATATAGAATCTTTGTCAATTTGTATATTTCGGTGGCTTTAGTTATTCCTTGCCTCCAGAAATGTAATATGGTTTGTCGTTGGGTTTCTTGCTTAGAAGGTGCCATCCCAATACTTGTAAAAATATAATTTTTATTATGTGAGAAAATTTTTATTATCACAGGACGATCAAGCGATCATATGGCTTTTATTTGTGTATTAGTTTGTGTAATTTCTGCCAAAATCGGGTTTGTTACATTTGCAAATCATTTTTTTTGCACACCACTGTATATAATGTATTTAGTGATGATGAAGATCTTGGAATATATTAGGGTATAATTATATTAATATACATATATTTTATAGAGGTGAAACTGGTGAACAATTAATCAACGTAATGAATCGATTAAATGAATATGGCACCAAGTCAATTCTTGGTTTTATCTGATTTGTCTGATGACCGATCTTCATATCACAGGAAGATAAAGAATCTCTTCATACGAAATATGATAGAAATGTATTTAAGATGTAAAATTATACAGATTTAATTTTGATATTGGATTCTTTTTAGCATTAATCGTAATTTAATTAGGATTATTGGTGAGAATGATGTGATAGAATGATGTGATAAGAATAATAGTATATAAATGATAATTTTCTTAACAACAAATTTGATAGAGGAGGAGGGAAGGAAAGATTATCAATTGATAAGACAGAATTATGAATTTTCGGTCATTTATATGGTAATTATATATTTATATATTATATATTATAATTTGTGTTATTTAATCGAGATTAATTTAATATTCCTTATTATTAGGAATGTGTAATATATTACTTCACTTTCAAGGCGATATCCTGTATACAAATGTATAGTATATGGAAAGTTATGTGTGGGTGAGAGTGGGAGTGAGCGTGGTGTGATGTTGTTATGGGATAATATGATTTTATATACTGTATTTAAATTTATTAATTCTTATTCTTAATTATTTTTAATTATTTTATTTTAATTATTTTAACCATTTTATGAGTTTAATAAAATGACCGATTATTGGATGAAAAGAAATTATTATGGAATGAATTCTGTAGTAATTAATTTATTAATTTATTGTCTTTTTACCTTAATATCTTCATAATATTTTTTATTTTTTATTTTTTTTTATCTTTTGTTTTTTATTTATCTATTAATTATTAATTATTAATTATTAATAATTATTTATGATTTATTATTAATTATTAATTATTGTTTTTTAATTATTATTTATTATTATTTTTTATTTATTATTCTTATTTATTTTTAATTTTATTTTTTATTTTTTATTTTTTATTTTATTTTTTATTTTTATTTTATTTTTATTTTTATTTTATTCTTTATTTTTTATTTTATTCTTTATTTTTTATTATTTTAGAAAATATATTTTATTAGAATGGTTATTAAAATAAAAATATATTTAATGAAAAATATTTGTGTTTGGGAAATGAGAAATATGTAGAATCTTGTGTTTATTTATTGTTATTTTATTATTTCTTCAAGATTCTTTTTTGTGATGGTAAAATTTCTGATAAAAGTGATGGAAGTTGTGATGATTCTTCATGACGAGGGTAAGGTTTGGTTGTATTTTCGGCTTTGTGCTTTTATTATTTCTCCAAGATTTCTTTTTGTGGTGATGAAATTTTGATAAAATTTTTGATAAAAGAAGTGATGAAGTTGTGATGATTCTTTGTGACAAGCGTGAGGATTGATTTGTATTTTTCAACTTTGTACTTTTATTACTTTTATTTTGACCTTTTTTTTTTTATTTTGAATATGAATATAACAAAAACTCAAAATTATCATAGTAAAAAATAATTTAAGATTGAAAAGATCATGAGAAATGTCAAAATTTTTTTAAATTTTTGGAATTTGAATATTCAAATATGAATTATATATTATTATCATAATATTTATTTCTAAGATTTTTGCTGCGATGATTTTTAACTGCAAATATATCTTCTTTTGAAGAATAAATTTCAATATTGTGGGTATTGTGAGTATTTTATGAGTATGGAATTTATTAATTGTATTAATGACAGCCATCTTTTAATTCTTTAATTTTTATTACTACAAAAAATTCGTTCAAGTTGATTCTTGGACATTTTTATAATTTTTCAATTTGATTGATTAATTAAATTAATTAATGCACAATACACAATACAAATACAATAACATGAACTTATTATACTTTACAATATTTTAATTTAGAAAATCTGATAAATTAAATAATAATAATAATAATAATGCCATTCAGTAAGTATTATATTATAAATTTATTGGGGGAGGAGGTAAATTAATGGTGAACTTTTATCAAATGTCCCTTAAAAAATTTTATTTTTGTGATTCATTTTATAAAAATCTTTTAGGTTGTCTAAGGAATATAGATAAGTTAAATTTGGAGCTAAAGGAGGTTCTAAAGTAATCATCAAACCCCCATAGACATGAAGATAATATAATTTAATTATTTTTTTTTGACGAAATTTCCTCTTTATTTCCATAAAAAATTACATAGTAAATGTATACAGTTATTTAATAATTATTTATTTTTATTTTGATTATTATTTTCATGTGTTTTCCAATGTTCTGAATGAATAACTAAAATGTCGTATGCTTTTTTTTTTAAAAAAAATAATTTTATTTTTTTTTCGATCTACCTAATGTACGGAGATAACCATAAATTATGTTTACAAATTAAATATAAATAAAAATAAATACTCCCGAATTTCCAATCTTTTCATGTATATTCTAAAAAATGTTCTAAAAAAAAAATAATTTTCTTATTTCTTTTCTACCTAATATATTCATCTACTTGGCATTGATTACATCTGATCACGGAAATATGCTTTTCTTTCGTTCTTTCTATACAACATATTGCCGTCGTTTAATAACAGATTATTGTCATCCTTTTTTCTGTATGAAATTCTTGAATCAATTTTGATGTGAAAAAAAATGACAAGTTATCTAAGTTATCTAGAAAGAAGAACCATCAATGTTCCTTCAGATGAAGTAAATCGATTGTTGGTTACGATTATTGAAATTTTTTATTTTTATCAATTATTGGTTTCGTCGGCTATCAAGTGACTTAGAATTCTTCCAATCCACTTGAGCTTCCAAATGATAAATATTATAAATATGTATCATTTTATATATAATTTAGTTTGTTGGTTGACATATCCGGTACGTAAATCTCGTAAACAGGCCGTTTTGAATTTAAACAGAAATATCTCGGCGCCATAGAGATGAATACATTCATAACAAGGGCTTTATCGGTCATAGAAGTACCTTAATAGAAAATTGCTCTCGTCTCACAAATCACGATCGAAGCCAAAAAAAAAAAAAAAACGAAATTTTTTTGACGTAAAAATTGCGGAGAAATTACGTAAATTGCGTAATTCTTACAGCAGTAATTTCTCTATAATTTTTACACTTTTTTTTTTCCTGTTAAAGTATTCTTATCACCGATCGAAGGATCTGGCTCTGGGCTACAAGATAATATGCTATAGCACCGATATTCGCCGAGATATTCCTGTTTAAGCCAATGTGAATACACGTCATAATACGCATTACGGATATTTATGTCTAAAAAAAGTTCGATAAAATACTGATTTATTAAATAAATAAATGACGGTCAAACGACGACCTTTACTCAAACTAAAAAAAAAATCCTATTTCTTTTTTCAAGAAATTAAGTTTTACCAAAGATATTTTAAAGCATTATCATGTAATGTAAATTAACGAAAAGGGAAAAAATTGAATGGGATGGAAAATGTATAATAAACAAAAAAAAATGAGATGAAATCAAACAAGAAAGAAAATGCGAACAAAAGTATTAAATAGGAAGGAAATGAATTGATTTAAGAAAAATAAACTTCTATTTTTTTATAATGTTAGATTCTGGGTTATTATAATATCAGATAAAAAGAAGAAGAATAAGTTAATTTATAAAAAATAATTAATGAGATAATTAATAAAATATCAATTATCGATTGAACATGATCGAAATGTTAAATAAAATATGAGCCATAATAGGTTTATAAAGTTAGAGGGCTTGCAACCTTTCATCTAATGGTTGCTGTAATTACAATGGTTGTAATGATCGCAATGTTTATAAAACTGTAATGATTGTAAAGGTTCTAAAAGGACAGAAATTTATAAAAATCGTCTGGGATTACTACGCCAAAATTATGCGGCCAATATAATGTGTCACGTGAGTACAGCAGATCTTTAAAACGGATAAATTTTTTGAATATTCACTCAGACACTAATACATTTAAACAAAGGAATAAGAAACATAAATGTACAACATTATATTAATAAGTATTAAATTGGAGATTTTTATTGGAATTAATGATTTGAGTGATTTACCTTATTGTTCTTCTATAAAGATGATGAAAAAAATCAATAAATTAATTAATAAAATATAAAAAATAAAATAATTAAAAATTAAAAGTTAAAAATGTGACATTTCTAGGTTGGGATGAAATGTTAAATGTACTGTACATTCTTTACTGGTTTGGATTTTTTTCTATTTTTAATTTTCGTTAAACTTGATTGGGAAAAATTTGATTTTGAACTATTAGATTAAATAATTGATTCTTGTTGCTTATCCATTTCATTATATAATAACTTTATTAATGATTTCAATTTATTATTAATTGTTCTTGCATCAGGTCTATTTATCAGGATTAGTATCCCAACATTGTTTCATTAAATTTGCATATTCTTATGGAATAGATTCATAAATTTTAGGTCTATATCCATTAATTATTGCAAGAGAAAATCAGAATCAGAATTAAATTCACGATCATTAAAGGGGGTTTCACTAGTAATCACTTCCCACATTATAAGACCTGAACTATACACATCTGATTTTGTTAAATAATTTTCTTTACATAAAAGTTAAGGTGCAATATATGGGAGACTCCCATAGATATTATCAAATTGTAATATACCTGTTAATATTTGATAAAACATTTCCGGAGTGCAAATCTCTATGTATTATATTTTGTTTATGAATTTCATCTAAACTATTTATTATATCATAAATAATATTATATTTTTGTAATAATGTAAGTGATTGATAATATCTTTTAAAAAATGTCTTAAATCATTTGATAATAATTTAAAACTAGCATATTAACTTGAGTGGTTGGATCTTTAGTTAGTCCAAAACATGTAGCAAGAAATGCAGAGGTATTATCAAGTGTGAAACTTAATATCACCTATCAATTTTTTTGTACTTATGTAATTAATATTTCCAAGATATCAAACATATAATAAACGCAATAATAATTTAACACACTTCCAAATTGCTGTATAAATAATAGCACACCCTCATTTGTCAGATGTTCTGTATTCTCAAATTGATCATATTCAATCCATTCAATTATTCTATCAGGTGCTGCAGTTTTTTGCTGACATTCTTGAATTAATTAGTCAATATCATTATTTCTGGATGTCCAATTACCAAAATTATTTTCTAAATATTTGCGAATACAAAATTCACAATATTGGGTTGCTTGATGGAATTCTGACAATTGTTACTCTGTTGTCTTACAGAATTATCACCAATTCTAACTTTATCATATACTTTCTTTAATTCATTAAGTAAAAAGATCTTTTCATTTTAAGTAAGAGATGAATCATTTTTGATCATAATTTTTCGATATTCTTCTTCCTCAGTAATTGTTTTATGAATATTGGCGTCTAGAGTATAATGTTTTAACCAAACCCCATTTAATTTCCCAATTTCTTGAGTGACCATTTCTTATTTCATTTAAAGTTAATATAAAATTTAAAAATAATTAATTAATTAAATAATTAATTAATATATAATTTATTACAAATAAAAAAAATATTAAATTACCGTAGATTATGTTTTTAAAAAATTATTAACAAATTAAATTTAACCTAGAGAATTGGCATATAACTTCTCGTCCCGATTTTTGTCTATCAAGTGACTTCTAGGATAGCTACCCTAGATATGTAACTACCCCAGATAGCTATATATAGATCTCAAAATTATATGTAAAGAACCTTCGAAGCTAAGCTAAAGAAGACAACGCAATAATATCATCTTTTGAATGTATGAATGGAATATTTAATCCTACAGCAAGTGTTATACGGATTTTTAACTTGGGCATCAAATTTTGTTTGTGTCCGTGTTCCGCGACAAAAAATTAAGTGATATGATAAAAAAAAAATGACAATAAAAAATGACTTAATCCTTTACATTAATTAAATTCAGAAATAGAAACAAAAGCCATAATCGAAACAGATAAGGATTCTTTGATAATTATTGTGATTATTATAGTATTATAAGGTTTAATAGTTTGATAAACTTCATCACACCAACATCAATAATAATCTAGTATTATTAGCAACCACCACTTGAGCTTCCAAATGATAAATATTATTATCGATGCGATGAAAGAATGCTAAACATGTAAAAATATGTAAATATGTAAACTTTTTGATAAATAATTTTCTGATTCACCGTTTCTTACAAAATAATATCTTAAATTCTATAACTCAAATACATTGTTAAATAATAAATCTGTTCTTTTAAAATAATATTAATAAAATAATAAAAATTTAAAAATTTTTATTTTAATTTTCTTGCGAGTTATTTAGATATTATATTATTGAAAAAAAAATATTTTCGAAAATTCCATTCATTGTGCTCAAACTAACATATATACATAGTCGCTATAAAACCAAAATTTATAATCTTTTTAACCTCATTACATTTTTTATCCATTCCCGAACCCTAACAATCGATTCCTTCGCTTGTTGTAATTCGCGTTCTAACCATTCAATATTTGCTTCTTTATGTCGCTCTGAGTTCTCAGTTATTGATAATGATTCCAACGCTGACTTAACAATCACATAATGCCCATAATCGGGGTCCCTAAAAAAAAATTCAAATGAGCTCAGATGATAAAAAAGAAGTCCTAGAGGAAATATCAAATTAATTTCAATTACTTTAGTTCATCTTCAAGCTCCAAACAATTTTCGATGATCTCTTGTTCATCAGAAGTATTAATTATTTTTTTCAATTTATTCTTATTTTCATCCATGCTGTCTTGCAGTTTAATAAGGTCCACAATTATATCTACTGTTGGGCCCATTAAGTAAAAGGTATACTTGCGCACTGTTTTGTTCATTGCGGTTTGGCAAAATAATTTTACTTCTTTGTAAATTTTATCTAGGATTGGATCACAATGAGACTGACGAGACTTCTCTCGATTTTGAATCTGAAGGAACCAGGTTTGGATTTTTAATGCTGATTTTTGAGCCTGGGAAGAATTGTGAATTTCACGGAACCAGGCTATGGCTGTCTCTTGAGCTTCTTCAACTTTTTCATCATTATCATCGAGCATTGAAGCAAAACTTTGTTCACTGCTGTCAGCTGGTTGGAATGAACTTTGATTGTTTGGTGTATAAGACTCTCTTTCTGCGGTTACTACTGATGACGTGATTTTTTGAAGAGAAGAACGAAATTCTTCAATACTACGATATGAAATCTTTGTGATCCCAGACTTTTCCAAGGAAGAAAATTTAGACATTCCTCCCCAGTTGTAGTAAACTATAACGAGTGAATCAAAGCCATTCTCTTTAAGGTCATCATCTAGAATGTTTGCAAAATATCCTGTTAACAAATATTTTTTGTAAGGTTCGTTTCTCAGTATTTTGCTCAAGCTTTTAAAATAATTTAATATGTTTAATGTTAAAGTGGATTCATTCAGACAGATAAGGGCCAGAAGTCGTATCAACCGAAGGATAATTGTCTGGTAGTTCTGGTAGTTCTGGTAGTTCTGGTAGTACATATTCCTATTAATCATCGTATCGAGAAGTTTTTTAGCTTGAAAGAATAAATATGTGATTTCATTATTATAGGTTATTCTATCGTATTTATTTCTGCCTTTTAGAAGTACAAGGGATTGGTTCAAGTTGAATGCGTTAACCAAATAACTTCGGGGAAGGCAAAAATCGCAATATCCAGGACGAGCAGCTAAAATCAAAAACGTCGTGAACTCCATAAGAGATATAAGGTCACCAAAAGCTTCAGACTTAACTATATTAACTTGTTCAGAATTTTCTACAGCATAATTAATGAATTCCTTTGATTGATTTATTGCTCTAATCACCAAGTTAGTGCGGAGAGATTCTGCGAATAAACCAAGTCGTTTTGCAACTGATTCGTAATAGCTGCCAGTGTATACAAAACCAGGCATAGAATTATAACTATTACGTGATGTTTCCCAGTTAAACTTATTAATGCCCCATCTGCACCGCAACTGTAGTAATACGAATATGCATTTTAACATTTGTGCAAAGTTACATGGATCAAAATCTTTACCTAACCAAACTTTATAAGAGAGTCCTACAAGCCCATCATATGTGTGTCTAGGAAGTTTGATGATCGTTGCATGAGTAATCTCTGGGCAACTTGATTGTGGGGATTGATAGCGAAAATGACAATCTACCATTCTTTCGGCCCAAAACCTTTGTATACCCATAACATATTTACATTTTTCCTCAATAAGCAAGTGAAGATGATATATTGTATCTAATTGTCGTATTACAGTGTACTGAAGACATGCAAGCGTAATACGTTTGTGAAGAATTGATGGCGTGGGAATCACGTGATGCCTCCGGCAATCAGGCTTTTTACATTTTTTATACACTACATATTCATTGCAAATTATATGACCTATGTCTGAAATATTTCTACCCTCTTGTTCGGCATTAGATATAAGATCATATATATATGAAGCAAGAAACTTTGCGATTGCCTTATGCACAATATTCACGCTATAAATCTTCCAATCTTCTAAATCCTCTATTGTGTTTTTGTTATGCATTTCGTTTAAATGACAAACAAGCAGATTATCAAAAGAAATTTTCCGTTTATCAGGGCGATCTTGTACTTCTTCAAAGAAAAAAATTTCTTCGAAATTTTTGTTAATCTTCACTTTGTTGTGAACATTTTTACGTGGGTCTATAAAATCATAGGCTAATTCGCAGAGTCTCATTAGATGTTGTAATCGTTCATGCCAGTACTCAGTATTAATAGACTTTTGTGGAATTTTCAACCATATATTTAATGCCCGAAACTCGATAATGGTATCATTACGCCTCCGGAAAGATTGTATGCATTTATGAACACCATTTAGGTCACTCTTCCAATAAGCTAAATATAACTGGAACTCTTCCATTAGTCTACGCCACTTCTCAGATTTCTTTAAAGATTGAGATTTGACTTTCGTGGTGATATCTAATGCATCGTTAAGTAATTTACATAACTCTTTTTCTTTTAGGGTACTATCATTGTTGTTCATCGTAACTACTAGTATATTTACTCTGCAAGAATGTAAAAGGTAGCATAATGAATCAATAATATTCTCTTCTTTATTCTCTTCTTTATTCTCTTCTTTATCAAGATTGTCGCTTAGCATGACTGAAGCCTCTTTGAATTTTCCAAGCGAACTTAAGTATTTGGCGGCGTCATTAAACTGACCATTCTTCTTATAGACTTCCAAAAGCTCTTCTGGTGCATGATCTTTCAGAAGCTCAATTTGTTCCTCTTGAGTTGAAAGAATCGAAAGGGCTTTCTCGCTCATTTCCTTATTATTTTTTTTGCGATAATGGATGTTGGTAAGACGGGTAATGCGACGGAATAACTTTTCGTCAATTTCGTTCTTGTGGCTTGTTATAATAATTTAGTCGAACATCAAACATTAAATTTAATAACATTTTGATAATATAATTAATTACACTATCACAGCTTACCTCTGCATCAAATCGATTATGATTGGATATAAGATTCCACCCTTTGCTTCTTTATAGGCTAAAATGGCTTCATTATACTTCTCGGCCTTTACAAAATTGTCTCCTGCCTCTCGCCACATACGAATATCCTGGATATTTTAAATATTAATTTAGAAATATTGAAGTTTAAGCTTAATCTAAATTTTCATATGATATGATTAAGACTATACCTTATAACATTGAGCTGCCTTAGCTGGGCGGGAACAATCTATAAAAGCCTTAGCGGCAGATTCAAAATTATACTTTATTGTAGGTCCATCTGATTCATTAACGGAGTCCCTGGCAATCTCCTGGAGATTATATGCATAAGCTAGTTTGAGAAGACCTTCATCTCCACTTTTCTCAAAGCAGAAGATGGCCTGAAAGTGAAGTGATTAAGTTAGTCTTGATTATAATTTGCATGACAGAATATTTTAAAACCAAGTTTACCTGTTCATATTGTTGCCGTTCGAAGAAAATTTTCCCTTGCAGACACCACTCATCAGAACTGCTTTTTTTAGCAAAAGATAAAGTGTAAAATTCTTTAAATGGACGCACTTTGACCAGTTTCTCATGTTCCCAGTGTATCCGCATTGATTCGCTATATTCAGCATTATCATCAAAAATCCAAAGATGCTGGCGAGATCTAGTCACGGCAACATAGAGATTCTTGAGCTCAGAACAAAGAATATAATGTTTCTCATGAGAGAAGGTTTGTATTCCTTTAGAATAACCTCTTGAAGCGAAAAGAATTACTCTCCACTAAATACAATTTATGCATAAAACACAGAAGATATTTATTAATGATTTTTACTAAAATTATTTATTAAATGATCACAAATAAAGTTCATAGCATCATACCTTTCGACCTGCTTCTGAATCGGTGAAGAAATTATACAACAACACATCATCAAACTCCATACCCTTTGCCTCGTAAACAGTCAAAACCGATCCCAACCGAAAAGGCTTCAGACGATCTTTAGTTTTTTTATCACGTACTATAATAACTTGTCTAGCACCTAGTGTGAATTTACGTTTAGAGAGGACATTAAATAGGGAGGTCTCACTCTGAAAGATGATAGGCTGAGGACCACCAATTTCACCACGTTCACGCTCCAACTTGTCGATTGAATCAGGAAAAAATTCTGAAATGAGATCAATTATTGATGCAGCAAGTCGAAGAATTCCATTGTGGGAACGGTAATTAACGTCTAGCTCAAACTGTTTTAGTTTTGGTGATTTATAAATAGTTTGAACTCGATCAAGTTCCCATTTATGCATTAATGAATGTAAGTCTATTTGTGTTTCAACAAAAATTAAGAAAAATTAGATGAACTCATATTAAGACATTATTAAAAGAACAATACATACCCTCAAATCGGAAAGAGGATCCCTGGGCAATACATTGTGCAATATCTCCAGCCATAAAAACATTATCAGCTCGTTCAAATAGTTTCAATATAAGCGCCAAATCTACAATAGTGTTGTCTTGACATTCATCGATATATACTTCATGAATATGCGGGCCAGCAAGTTCTTTCGTTTTGGCATGACGAAAGATTGCCAGCGTACTGCCAAAAAAAATTTAAAAATATATGAAATCTATACAAAAAAGAAAAGGATTATTTATAATTCAATTGTACCTATCAGTCGAGTCATAGTCATCATTTCTTGATTTCATTTTTTCGTATCGTTCAAATAAATCATAAATTTCATCACGATTGTTTCGGAATAGGGGATATTTCTTCGTGCTGATAGTTCGATAATCATCTCTTGATAAAAGATCTACATCAGGATTCGTTCCCTTCGAGATTTTTTTTTTTTGAAATAAGTATGATAAAGCATTTTATAGATAAGGGAGATTTTTTATATATGGATAAATACCTTAATAACAGAGAATTCAGAAAAAACTAGCTCACAACTCAGTTTCTTCCTATAATAATCACCAAAGCGAGGCCAATATTTTTTTTGGAAAAGTTTATAGTCGATAAAGTGATGCCATGATGCATTGGATAAGTTTAATACAGAAGATCTATGGTGAAATTCCTCATCTTCATCGCTATATGAATCGTAATCTTCTGCATCATGCTTTTTTTGTACTGTAAGTTTCCGAGCATCAATTCCGTAAGTCCCTTGAAGCATTCTGGAAAACTTTTTATATGTAATAAATAATGGGAAATGATTATCATTCAGTAGACGAAATGAATCAGGAATTCCGCTTAACTCCTCTTCTTCATCATCCTCTTCAAGTATCGTGTTATCTTTCACTTTGGTATTCCTGATTTCATCTCTTTTCCTCACATATTCCTTATACTCGGCAGCCGTTTTTCCAGCAAGTGCAGCAGCTTCTAGCAACCCATGAAAACAATCTTTTACTTGGCGGCATAGATTGTAACTAACTGTAATAAATATTTGCCTTTTGCGAAAATTCTCACAATAGCCATTTAAAGACGATATTTTGTTAAGTTCGTTTATCCAGTATGAAGAGATCTGTCTAAACATGATACTCGTTGTTTTTCCGGTCCCTATATATTATAAATAAAAGAATCGTATCAGTTTTATCAGTTATTTCTTATTTAATAACCAAAAGAATACTGACCTGATCGACCAATGACAATTGCTGAAGTAGGATTTTTAATGATCTCGTATTCGGTCTTGGAAACCTGGAAAGTGAAATCGGCGCCTTTAAAAACAAGTGACTTGATCAAATTCTGAAAAATGAAAGATTATTTTTAAAGGAGAAAAAATGTATTAATATAATGTGATTACTCCAATTTCCTATAACAATGATGCATTCTTTACCTTAGATAAAGGAAAAAACTTATTAGTAATAAGTATCTTATGAACTTCTAAGAGTTTCTCACCATCCATCTCTGGATCATCATCCATGGACTTTGTTTTCTGCTCATCCTTAAAACATATCGGTAAAATTACTCCGTCTTCATTCATTTGTTGGAATTCACACCGACGTTTATGTTCAGTATTGTAAACTTGATGGACTATCTCAAGTTTTTCTAATATCGAGTTAATTTGTTCTTGATTGCTAGTAATAGCCCAAATCTTTACGTGTTGAGAAAGCGAAAGGCTACGAACAGAAAACCCATAATCAATTTGCCATATGATCTTTAGACCATTATATTTTGGAACTTTAACTTCATAGACAGGAATATTACGGAATGATGACACCTTGCGTATTAGGTCGCGCTTGTTCCATTTACCCGAAGATATTTGCCAGAGTTTCTTCATAGCTGCCTCAGTTGCTTCGATACCATAAGATATCTCTAATATCTGAATGTCTCCAATTGCATGTTCGCTAAGTAGAATATCCCAAGGCCCAAGATTATCATTTTCATTAAATTCAAATGGAAGACATAAAAGTTGTTTTGATCCCTTTTTACCATTCTCCACAACATTCTCTTGTTCCATGAGTGAAGAATATTTATCAGGATAAAGATCAATGAGGGCTCTTTTGTGACAACTGGCACATGGCATGAATCCAATCAAATCCTAAATGAGATTAAAAAGATTCATTGTATGTGTATATATATTATTTGTGTGCATGTGTGTATTTGAAGTAAAAAAAAAAAAAAAAAATCAAGCTTACCTGGAATGTAGTTATTTTCCGTTGTTCTAGTTCGTGAAATAATTTGGGTAAATGTGATAGCTTCTGAGGGAATTTCATCTTCAAAAGAGCGAGATGTTGTTCGTCTTGGGTAGATAAGAATGATAAGTTTATATTAAAGTCACTAGAGTTCTCGTTTCTATATTTTGTTCTACATTCCTTGTTTTCAAGCTTAACCATGTCTTGCAAAGTAGGTGCTAAGTTTTCCTTGGTGGTCAGTTTTGAATTACAGTGAATACTTAAAGTTTTCAATAATAATGTGCAAGCCTTGTATGTAGACAATCCTTCTGAAAGCAGAGGTGAAACTACTTTATGTTCATAACATTTTTCCATAAGAGCGGCGATAATATCCATTGCTTTAAGTATTTCATCTTTTTCAATATGATTAATTAAGTTGAAATCGAATAAAACGCGCTTGAAACAATGGCGACCAGGGGCACTTGATATCAAAATTTCAAAGACACCATACACATTAAGTATTGTACGGAAGACGCGTTTTAAGGTTAAATTTGAGTCAAATTTGTCAGTTCGAGCACGCCAGAGGAATTCGATACAATAGTGAAGGATCAATCCAAAACTTTTAATATCAGAGTGATGCAAGTTCGGCAGCATAATTTTGTTGATTATCATTGATGCAAAATTGGGAAGCCATTTTTTGACGCCTGAAGAATCGTTGTAGAGATATGAAAAAAATGCTTGTAGTGATAATAGGTAGTCATGAGGAGACGTGCGCAGAAGTTGCGATAACTCGTTGGTGAATTCATCTAGCTCCGTTTTTGAGGCATTGATACACCGCTCTTTTAAGATTTTTCGCGTCTGATCATTATCATTTTGAGAACTTGAAAAATCTTCAAGAAGTTCAATTAGAGGAAGTCTTTTATTCATAGAAATTTAGTTTTAAATTAGATAATTCAAATAATTACACGTGAAAAAAAAAATTAACACACGAACGAAAATAATAAGTTTATTTGGTTTAGTGATATAGAAAAAATATATCTCTGAAAAATTTAGTTATTATATTTTTTTTGACACGTCAAATGATATGTAAAAAAATTTGTCGAATATTTTGAGAAATTTTTAACGGAGTGTGAAAGAATATTTTCCCACTAGAAAAATTGTCTTTGTTTCCATATTAGTTTATCTATTATCTAATCGAACACAATGGTCAGGCGACCTTGCGTAAATTTTTCCTATCTCATAATAAAACGGGGTTGAATTTCACTTTAAATAAGGTGTGGCGTCTGACGATTTTTAACCCTGTGGCGCTTTGTTCATTTTGTTTCTACAGAATTGTAGTATTGTAAGTATTGAATTTGAAAAATTATGACGCAAGATGTAACAAATAACGAACGATTTGCAATCTCAGTTAATGATATTGGTTAAAAAATGATATTATGGCAGTAAAAATAAACGATGATAACAATTCTCTTCAGAAATTTCAAAATCATTTTGTTCAGAATTAAATGCTAAATGCATAAATGGTATATTATTTTAAATAATAAATTAAATCAATTAAAGAAAAAAGAGATAATACATACATTTATTATAACAATAAGAGGTTTTATTGGAATGCAAAACAGAATCCAAAAAAAAAGTAAATTTGCCCTTTTTCTATTATAATTTACGGTTAAATTTGTCCGGTTGTTATACAAATAAATTATAAAACATCTTGACTTTACTATTTTGTAATCTATATATGATGATTATTTTTGATTAATCGATCGTTTTTGTCCTTTTTTTTTGTTGATTTTAATTTAGATCTAATAATTAATCCGCCACCTCTAAAAACGGAAAGGATTTATATAATATTAATCGTTAAAAAAAAAGTATATCTCTTTATTTTATTGATGTTGTCATTTGAAACATGAACTATACTTAAATCAGTACCATTGCTTTTGATGATGTTAATGGAGAAAGTGACTTTTATAAGATAGTTCTTGCGATATTCTTATTCCGGAACTTGATATGGTTTTTATATGTAGATCCTTCTCGTTTATCGCGAATCACGAATTAATTCTTATTGTTGTTCTTTTCATGTATATTAACTTTATTAGTGGTTCCATTTTATAAAAATTTAGTTGTTTTGTTTAGGTCTATTATCAGGAAACTTTACTTCATATATCTTCATAAATCTTTAAATTTATCTATAGTTAATTCGAATTATGTTCACGAGTTGCACATATTATATCTTTTTTTGTTGTATAAATTTTACCACAGAAACTTCGGGAACAGATTCCGTGAATACGTTTAAGGTTTTACCAACTGGCCTACTCGATCCTAAATTACTAAAATACCAGGCAGTAACTTTAGTGGAAATACTATAGTCCACTTAGTTTAGGTGTGACGATGCTATAACATGTACGACGAATTTGTATTAATGTCGTCTTAGGCATAGCTTTGACGTTTCCAATAGAACTAAATGTGCGGGTGTTATGTGCAAAACTGTCATATTGTGGAGGCGCAAATCTCACATGCAAAAAAAATACCATGTACTTTCCGAAATCGACCATTCTTATATGTATATGTTGTAACTGAGGTGTCATCTTTGACCAGGTGTCACCTTTTGACCATAATTATAGAACTGGCCTATGTAGATCTTACGTAAATCTTTATAACTTCAGCCAACCCTAACCCTAATTCTGGTCAGTTGAAAGGAGACACATGAGGAACGACATATGTATGATACACTTTATGCTATCCCATACTAATAATACGTATACACCATGAAATTTAACATATTCTTCATTTTTATCATGCATTCCTTTTCGAAAGGTAGAGCTTTAATGCTATGTCCCAAATGATCTATGTCTGATTCGTAAAACGGATCGAGATGTCATTCTTATGTGACGGATTGTAATGGTACCGTGATATGACAGAGCTCTGGGCCAGACTGGGACAAAAGTCTAACTGATAACGAGGGCATCCTATTGTGTTCATATGATAGTTCAGGGTCACTTAGGATCAAATAATCGGTACACTGAAGTTGATGTGGTGGTCAAGATGATCAAGATGCATTTTTGATGGGAGTGTTGTTAAATACAACTTTCATAATTGTCCTGAATATGTTCAATGTTCTAATTAATCATGCATGTTTACATATTTTTTATATTTAATTACAATCACTTTATTTTTGGTTAGCCGATTTTTTTTATATTGTAAAACCAAGGTATAAATGAATTTTAGTTTAATGCAATATCAATATTATTGTTATGCGCTACCCACAAAGTCATATGACCACCTATATAAATAGAAATAAAACTTTACTATTTTACTATTTACCCGCTATCTTACATTGTAGTATAATATTTCACTAGATTTTCTTAACCATATACTATATAACTTGAATGGTTAACATTTGCCTAGTAAAATTTTTTTTTGTGCACAATCACTAATAAATAATTAATTTAACCCACCATAATTTTCTATTATATTTTTATTTATAAATAAATTTATAAACAATAAATTATTATTTATTAATAAAATTATATTAACTTTAAATAAAATAAGAAATGGCAACTCAAGAAATTGAATGGAATGAGAAATTATATAATGTTTGGGATAAAACATTTTATACCCTAGACTTCAATATTCATAAAACAATTAATGAGCAAGAAGGATATCGAAGAAATATGATTGAAAATGATTCATCTCTTACAGAAAATGAAAAGATTTTTTTATTTAATAAATTAACGAAAACATATGATGAAATTAGAGTTGATGGAAATTCCGTAGAAAAACAATAACAATGCAAGCAATCCAATATTGTGAATTTTGCATTCGTAAATATTTAGAAAATAATTTGGAAATTGGACATCCAGAAATAATGAAATTGCCAAATTAGTTCAAGAATGTCAGCAAAAAACTGTAGCACCTGATAGAGTAATTGAATGGATTGAATATGATCAATTTGAGAATATAGAACATCTGACAGAAGGAGGATGTGCTACCATTTATACAGCAATTTGGAAAGATGGAGGCTATGATGAATAGAATTCTGAAAGACAAATATTGGAAAGATCTGAAAGACAAAAGGTTGTTTTGAAAAGATAATAATGTGAATTGGTTTCAAGAAGTAAGTTAAATTATTATTGCATTTATTATATCCTGTTTGATATCTCGTAAATATTAATTACATAAGTACAAAAAATTGATAGGTGACACACTTGATAAAACTTCAGCAATTCTTGTCAAATGTTGCGGAGCGGACTAACCAAAGATCTAACCACCCAAGATTACGTTAGTTTTAAATCATTGCGATAATGAAAAATCAGTGATTTTGGATTTAGTGGGCAGTTGACAAACAATTAAATAATATCTTCCATACATTGCACCTGAGATTTTATGTAAAAAAGATTATCTTTACATTAGATAAGGGAAAATTTATAATTATTTTTTCTCATAAAAAAAAAAAAGATAAATTTTAATTAAACAACCACTCATTTATTTCTCAAAAAAAAAAACTTTATTTTCAAATTTTTATTACAACACGAATATTTTTTTTGAAAATCTATTTTTTCCCTTTGAATATTGTTATCATATAATGATAATAATTATTATTATAATTATTGAAATTAATTCTACTATTACTATTATTACTACGTATATTATTATTATTATTATTATTACTATTATTATTACGCCACTACCATTTCCACCTCTTCTAAACTCCATTTTCGATCTTTGAAAATTTATTTAAAATTCTAAATATTATCACGAATCATATTTTTATTTAAGATTTCGATCATATTCATTTGACTATGTTTAGAAAATAATTTTAATTTTTTTAAATTCATAAAAAATGTTTTAATCTTTTCGGTTTTGAATATTTGATGTGTGATTGCTGATCTATAAAAGTTATAAAATATATACGTTTAAAAAAT
The DNA here is from genome assembly GCA_910592015.1 of Diversispora eburnea. Lineage (NCBI taxonomy): Eukaryota > Fungi > Glomeromycota > Glomeromycetes > Diversisporales > Diversisporaceae > Diversispora > Diversispora eburnea. The sequence goes on along the minus strand of CAJVPK010000651.1, from coordinate 6,227 downwards.
TGATTTTTTCAGCACATAAGAAAGTATCTTTTATTTTTTTTTTAAAAAAAAATTTACCAAACTTTTTACGAAAAGAATGCCTTTATAGCATACTTGACAGATATTAAAGTTTCATCTATTATTATATTGTAAAAATTTATACTTACCTATATACGCCAATTTTTTATATATACAGTAAAAAGTGTGGCGGATCAGCAATTAATGTTACGATTCATTGTGGTTGTATAGGTTAAGATTAAGCTTCGACTAAAATTTTATATTTAAAATATTTTAATTTTCTTTTTTTATAACAATTGAAATTAATTTTAAAATTTTCAGAGTTATTACTACCACCGCCATGAGTATTTAAAAAAAGATTATATTATCAAAATAGTGTTCCTAATTTTCATTTTCCTTCATAAGAGATTATTGGATGTCTTAAAATTTATAAAGTCTGGTTAGATATCCATTAGTGGATATTAATATTAATTGCTAATCGGATTTATTTTTAACCCAATCGATTAAAAATTTTTTCAAAGAAAGGTTTTATTTGCCAGAGTATTTTAGTATAATTTTATGAAACTCAAAATTCTACAAATTAACCATAAACATTATCGATTAAAAAAATTTTAGCAAAATCGTCCCACCATTTTTTGCTTAGTAAAATTATTAGTTAGAAGTCTGAAAGTTTATCCAAACATATATTAGCGTATTCTCATAAAAAAAAAACTTCGAAAAATTGCCTTAACGAAACAATCTAAATATCACATTCGGAAATTTTTTTTAATCGTAAACTACGTATATTACGACGCCTGCGTAATATTACGGTATTTATACGGGCCGTTTGATTTTAAACCATAATATATCGGCGGATATCAGTGCTGAAAGGATAAAACACATGTCATCTTTGTAGCCCAGAATCAAGTTTTTCGTTCAGTAATAAAAATACCTTGATTAACAATCCCTCCTTTTTTTTTACTTCGATCGCAATTTATAGGACAGGGAGGGATTTTTGATTAAGGTATTCTTATAACCGAACGAAAGACTTGATTCTAGGCTACAAGATGACATGTGTTTTATCCTTTTAGCACCGATATCCGCCGATATATTACGGTTTAAATTCAAAACGGCCGTATAAATACCCTAATATTACGTAGGTGTTGTCGTAATATTACGTTAAAAAAATCCCCTGACCCTTAAATATGTATACTGAATATAAATAATAAATTATTTATTCAGTAAAATTTTTTTCCGATTGATAGCAATTAAAACAAATTAATTTGGTTCGTAACAATGAGTAATAAAAAATTAATAATGTTATTACTATAAAAGAATAATAACAATTACTATATATCAAGCATTAAAACGATTATGAAATAAGCTAGTGTTTTAGTTAAAGTCTTCCTGCTAAAGTATTATTGAGAGCATCTAGAAATGACTTCGTTGTGGACATATATTGTATATCTTTTTTTTATTTATATTAGATCAAATTGTCTTTTTACATAGTATATTAATCAAAATTTAAATTTCTCAATATATAGATTCTTAATTTAGTAATTTAATTTTTAGCATTCATGTGAATACAAAAAAAAAATGTTATACAGAAAATTGGTCTTTCCCGATTTATATAATCAATTATCTTAATTCAAGCCCCTCCGAAAAGAATTATAAGATCTTTCTTTTAATGGAAAAAACAAAAGATACAAAAGTAAAAATTTCCGATCTTTAAAAACGCATTATAAATTTACTTATGATTTTTTAATATAAACTAATCCTAAAATAATTCCAAATAAAATTTTGTTATCGAACTAAAATTATATAAATAAATGAAGAAATAAAATTAATTCCACAATTTCTTTGATATATATTTTTTATTTATTTGTTTAAATAAATTGAAAATACGATGGAAAGGTTTAAAGTCTTAGTTTCACATACTCCGACTTTTGCTTCCACTATTGCCAATCATTTTGTAAAAGGTCCTCCACAACCATCTTGGGATATTAAATTCCATATAGCATTCGTCGCCATAAAAATCATATTTGGCAGTAGTATCGAAAATACTGTTGAATATTCTCAAGAAGTATCTGCAAAAGGTCCCGCCTTATCTAAAGAATTTAAAGAAGACGAAATAGTAATTCCAAACCAATTTAGGAAAAATGCTCAACCGTATATTGAACAAGTTATCAAAGAGTATGAACATATATTAGATGATGAATGGAAACAATTTGAAAATGACGATAAAGTATTAAATGCCAAATGGATTTATTCCAAAAAACAAGGATTTAAGCGAAGCCAAGAAAATTTAAGAGTAATACTTTATTTACATGGAGGTGCCTATTGCATTTGTGGTATAGATTCTCATCGACCAATCACTACTAATTTAGCTAAAGAAACTGATGCACTAGTAATTGGTAAGTGTTAATTCTAATTAATATAATTATCAATGAATCGTATCAGAGAATTAATTAAATAATTCTCCCCCTCTTTTAATACTTTTTAGCAATAAATTATAGATTAGCTCCTCAAAATCAATTTCCAGCTGGATTACATGACACGATAGCTGCCTATCTCTATCTTATCAATCCTCCGGAAGACGTCGATTTTGAACCAATTGATCCTAAAAGAATTGTTATTATGGGGGATAGTGCTGGTGGTGGATTAGCTTTAGCCACCTTATTAACACTTAGAGATACTGGATTACCGATGATGGCTGGATCGGTTTGTTTGGTAGGTGATTTTTTATTCCATTTTATTTTATTTTTATTTCATTTTATTTTGACTTAATTCATAAATTTTCTTATTACAAGTCTCCATGGGTAGACTTAACTCATAGCATGCCTTCAGTATTGGACCCCCGTTTTGATAACACTGATTACATCCCAAATTCTGGTTTCGATGATCTTCCACCTTCACCTGCTTTAAATGAATATAAGAGAAAAGCCAAAAAATTATCGAACCGTATAAACGCAGGAACCCAATCTCCAATTTGGGATGAATCATTTAATCGCGATGAAAGAATACAACTTTATGTAAACAATGAAGCATTGGGAATACAGTATGTGAGTCCAATATGTGCAGAAAGTTTAGCAGGTTTACCTCCTATGTTAATCGTAAGTGTTTGAGTTTACCGAAAGTGAAATAAAAGATATAAAAAAAATATTGTATTTTCTTCTTTATCATGCAATTAATATGTTATTCACACGTCTCTTAATAGCAAGCTGGAAATGGCGAAAAACTTCGCGATGAAGCAATTTATTTTTCATTCAAAGCAAGTCAACCTGATAAATACAAATTACCTGCATATAATGCAGGAAAATTCGAACGATCACCTTTTAAAACGCCTACTAATGTTACATTGGAAATTTACGAAGATATGCCTCACGTGTTTCAGGTATGTTAAAATATGAATTATTATACAGTATAAATTATATAAATAAAGTATATTTAATTTAAATTTTTACTTATATTATGTACACCTGAAAGTTGTTCGATTTTTCCAAACCTGCGAAAATATCAACTCAACGTATTGGCGAATACATTAAAAAGCTTATATCACACTCTACATCATCATCCTCCTCTTCCTCCTCCTTTAATTCTTCTAATGATTTATTACCTTCGTTAGATTTTACCAAAAGCACATATTCATTTATAACAACTAAAGGCAAAACGTTACCACTTAATAATGAACACATGGAGGTATTAAAGTGGACGGAAGTAGGTAAAGTACCAATAATGAGAAGACCTGCTTTTGAAAAATCAGAAACCAATGTGTAAGTATTTTTATTCGTATTTAATATTTTAAGATAAATACAAAATCTTTAATTGATTTTACGTTTTTTTTTTCTAGAAAAATGCATCCATTCGTATATTTATTAATGAGTGTAGTAGTATTTATGTCGTATTTTTTTTATTTATAAAATAAATTTTGGTTTTGACTAAATAAAGCTAAAACCAATGTTTAAAAACGTAGCATTTAAAAGTAAATGAACCTTTTCAATGTATTATTAAAGGATAACCGGTGGTCACGGGTTTTATTTCGAAAGGTAAAAACATATTGATATGTCAAATATCGTTTAGGATTTATTTTTTAATTGGTCTAAGGATTACTTTAATTTTTTTAATTAAGAACGTTTGTATTTGGTCAAAGATTATTTACTATTTAAATTTAAATAAATATACATTGTATCTATTCTTTATTGATCGATGTGACTGATGACATTATAAAATATAAATTATTGTAAAATTTATTATAGAACGATTAATACAATTATTATTTGTGTTTACATTTAAGTAATTTAGTATTATTCATGAGCACTGTTCTATATTCACAAAGCAACATAAGTTTGACCAGTAAAGCAAACATAGATTTATGAGATAATGTTAATTCTTGTGTTTTGTGCACAGTTAAAGCAAATACATTTTGTAGAGAAGAATCGAAGATTAAGAAAGAAATAATTTTTTTTTTAAAAAATTAAAATTATCATTAATAAAAAAATCCATATCATATTAAACTTTTACCATTTAATAAATTTTCACTTTTATTATCCATTCAATTAAACTATTTATCCAACGTTTATTACAGATAATTTCGGTGATATTTTTATAGACTATAAATTCCATTCAATCCATGATCAATTTACCGTGGGTTCAACAGTAAATTAATTATCGTTTTTATTTAATTTTGACCAATAATCAATTACAATATAAGCAAATTAACATTATAATCTAATTATAAATTATTTAACTATATAAGAATAAAAACTATTTTAAATTAAAAGTGACTTGGGGAAAACTACAATTATAAAAAAAGCAGTTTGTCTTGATTATCTTTTCTCTATCGTTGTAAATCAATATTTATTGATCGGAAATTATAAACAGATAGGATTGGTCATTTACGTTTTTGAGTTGATGTAGTTCATTGATTCATTTTTGTCATAGTCTAAAAATCATTAAAAATTATTATAAGCGTTAGTTCCTTTAGTATCTATTACAAAATTTATGGTTTTTGTCAACAAAATAGATAAACAATAACTTGTAAATATAATTTCAAAGAAAACTTTAGTGCAGATCATGTTGATCGATGAAACCATTTGTTCAGCAGAGAACTTTTCTACCCATTCACTCATCTTCCGTACCCCTATTTTACCTCATAGCACTAACCTTCTAAAAACTCGAACATATCCTGGAAATAAAAACATCACCACAAATAAAATTGGAACATCATTTCAAATAAACTATATTACAAACACCAAAAACATAAACATAGCATCATACTCTCGATAATCCTTGAACTTTTTTTTTAAAAAAAAAACTAACAGGTAAAAAACGAAAATAAAGACAAATGCCTCATTTCTTGGCCTACAAAAATAATAATAACTTAATAACAATGCTGAAAAGGTAATTATTTATACATTGGTTCATAGCCGAATTCCCATAAATTATATAACCAATCAAATAATCTTCATTTTTGATCATAGAATCAAAATTCAAAAAACAGTGATATTTTCTGAACGATATTAAAAATTGTAAAATATGTATGTTAAGTAATTTTTCTTTAAAAATTTATATGAAAGTTGAAGCATTCAAAAAGAGTTGAAAAAAGAAATTAAAGATGTAAAAAAATTAGCACAATATAATGCATAACCAAAAGAAGATTTAGCATAAGAAACACAAAAAATCTAACCTTACAAAGAGTCTCGCTTTAAAACCCAAAAATTATAACCAAATCCCTAAAAAAACACATAGTTTGAACTTACCAAGACTCCGGCCACCATCATTTCACGAAAAAAACTCAAAAGACAAATTTTTTTCTCAAAAAAAAAAAAAATAGATGAACTTACATCAGCATCATCCATCACCGCCCAAATCACATAAATAAAGCTCCGTATATGCCAGATATATTTGTATTGCATAAATAAATAAATAAATAATGAATGACCAGTTTTTATGGGACACGTTGGTAGGTAGTTTTATTTTTGGAAGTCTGCATTTCAGTATTATTTGATTATAAGGAAAATGAATTTGGTCATCAAATATAGAAATAAATTCACCATTGTTATTATTATCAACCTAATTTAGTTTGCCACGAGTAACATATGGCTATTATTAATGATCTTCCAAATTTGGATATTTCATTACGTTCAAATGACGCGATCTGCGCAGAACAATGTGGAAAGTTACGCAAATCAGTCTCAATAAGTTTAGGATAATCACACGATAATTCAATTTATCACTAACACACTTCTCTT
>CAJVPK010000650.1:0-24889 GCA_910592015.1 Diversispora eburnea | reverse complement strand
ATACTAATATAATAATAAAATAATAATAATAAAATATGTTATAATAAAAATATATATAAATATAAAAAATAAAGAAATAGGGTCAACACTGGATAAATTCGAATATTTAATGTGGATAAATGCGTAAGTGATCAAATATATCCAGATATATTTGTTATTAAAAATTTCCTGATGTTATTATCTACGGAAAAAAAAATAATTCACAGATTGGACGAATAATCTACGGATTGATGGATGATTCGCAGATTGGACGCATGATCCACAGATTGGATGGATGATCTGCATAATCTATAGATCAATTCGTCCAATTCACAGATAATTCACGAATTGATCGAATTGACTATATAACGGATTACAGATTGAAAATTTGATAATAACACAGATTACAGATCACACAGATCGATCTGAATTGCACCTCTAGTCTGGTTTAATTCAATTTAACTTGGACTTAAAAACACTATATATTTAAAATTAAAAATTTTATTCCATTTTACATATACTTCCAATAATTTTTTATTTTTAACAAAACCTTTAACATTATTTTTATTTTCTTTATATAAGTTATCTATTACAAATATTATTACTTCCATTAGCATTTTATTTTTTTTTTTGAAAATTAATTGAAACCCATTAGTAAATATTTTTGACTCTTGGAATCATGGAATTTTTAAAAGTTTACAATCTATTTCACTAACTAATGAATTATTTTATTTATAAAAGAGTACTTGAGTAAATTCTATTTGATAATAAAATAATTCCAAATCTAAATAATATATTTTATCTAGAACTGTTGCTGTATATATATTTATACTTGATAAAGACTAGAAATAATTAGTATTGCATATCTAATGTGACAATGTTCTGAAGGATAGAGAATCTTCTTTAATAAAAATTAATAAAAGATTATATAATTATCATGTTATTTCCAATGATCTTACTTGATTAATTATAATAAATTATAAAATTAAGAAAGAGGGTTAACTTAGGAGTAAGTATTTTATTGTGAAAGGGTTTTTACAATATCAAGTTAATTTGTAACTTAGTAAGGTATATATATAAAAGATTCAAAGTCAATAAATTATATGATAACTTTATTTTAATATTAACTTATTAAAATAAATACAAGAAATATAAGAAATGAATAAGATATATAATAATAAATAATAAAAGATAAATATATAAGAATGATAAAAGAAATAATATTTATTAAGAAAATAAATCAGAGAACTGTTTGGATATTATTTAATTATAAGAACTTAAACTATTAGAAACTTGAGAATTGTCTGATCTGAACTGATGAAAAACCAAAGCTACATCAGGAAATTTTTAAGGGCAAATATATGTGGATTTATTCACAATTAGTAAAAACAGATTATATTTGGATATATTCACAAATTTATCTAAATATATTCAGCATAATATATGAATTAATGTGAATTAATGTAGATTAATATGAATTAATGTGATTTATGTGGATAAATGTGTAAGTGGTTAAATATATCTGGATACATTCCCTCCAAAAATTTCCTGATGTAAGTAGAGTAAAAATGAGTGTTCTGGGACAGCACTAGTCATTAAGCATACCAAATGTTAAATTGTACTATACCTTGTACATAAAGGGTAATATGATTTTTGGTCTGGGGAATCAGAAACAACAGGCAATAGTTCGGAAGTTTATAAGAAAATGAAGAAATTTTACCCCAGTTTTTAATTTTGTAATAAATGCGTTTATGCAAATATATCGGTAAATTTTTCATAAAGTCCATTATTTTTTAGAGTACTTTGAGAATCTAGTTATAAGGCTCAAAAGATTTAGAACATTATTCGTCTGCTGTGATTTTTATTGTAACCGTTTTACAATTATATACTAATAGTCGCAAAAATTTTGATGTTACTAATGATGCATTGGGAGGATGCTCTCGTATCTATTATTGGTAAAGAAAAATAAGAGGCATAAAAACATTTTCTGTATTAACTATTTCAAACTTGAGTCAGGATAATATAGATTATGTAATCGTTGAAATCTTGGCTTGAAGAGCTGACCATTCGTGTTAAATTTTTTTAAATACATAATTTATGTGAAATAACTGATCGTTCATTATTAATTCTCTAGGATTTATTGTAAATATATATACTACATATCAATTCGCCCAAATAGAGTCGTATTTTTTTTTGGTTATGAAGTAAGAATATTCTTATATCTATAAAGCAGGATCATAGCTCCATTGTTACCACAATACGCTATGTTAGAAAATTTCTAATTATATAATGTTGCATTGGGTAAGATACTTTCTACCATCGGGAAGAAATTAATAAATTTTTTCATTATTGAGCCAATCATATTTAAGGAAGTGACATTTATAGATTTATGATTGGCTCCTCATTATAAATATATAATATATAGCGTATAAAAATTTTTTTTTTCAAATATACGTTGTCATAAATCATAAATCCATTCTCAAATATGGTAGATATATCAATTACAGTTTTTTTATTTTTCGATTTTTTTCGATTGGGTGGTATTTTTAATGAATTTAAATTTTAGGATGCCAAACAACCAGTTAAACTCGCAAAAGTTACCAAAGTACTTGGTCGCACCGGTTCTCGTGGTGGTGTTACTCAAGTTAGAGTAGAATTCATGGACGATGCTTCCCGCTCAATTATTCGTAACGTTAAAGGTCCCGTTCGTGAAAACGATATTCTATGTCTCTTGGAATCTGAACGTGAAGCCAGGCGTCTTCGTTAGCACTATTATAATAAAATTATTATTGTGATGGATCACTAGTGACATTTCTGCTCACAATATCAAAAAAAAAAAAAACTCCTTAAAATTGAGTTGATTAATTTTATAAATTTTTTAAAAATTACAATTTATCAAATTCCATTTGATTCTTTTTGATACTGATTTTTTTAAAAAATGTTCTGGCAAAAGTTCTCTATCTTCTTGGTGGTGAAAAGTACCCTATAAAGGCACATACCACACGATTTCGTAAGAAATATAATATCCATTTTACGAATACTCCATATTTCTTTTTTTTTTTTTTTGTCAAACCTCGCACACTATAAAAAAATTAGTTTTCTATAGTATTTCTCGTTTTGTTATACTTCCAAATCCCCGTTGTTGTTGGAATAACCTATATCCCATAAATGCGGCACCTACTATTGCTCCCATCACTGCCGTGAATGTTAAATATCTTTTAAATTTTGAAGCACCATCTGCTGAATCCTCTGATCCTGGGGTGGCTATGGCAGGGTTTATAGATACCCCTGTCAAAAGATTCCATAGATCTGCGGTTTGTTGTTTTTTAACAGACACACTGAGAGGAACAGCGAGACCAAGATTTCGACAATATACATCTGGTTGAACTTCATATCGCTAAGTAATAAAAAGGTATAAATATCACATGGGAAGCTATTTAATAAAATTATCTAATCTCATATATATTGGTTTTAAAACCCATACCTGTTGTACCAAATCCGAATCACTCTTTGTAGCGACAAATACTGTAGGAAAATTATCTAAATTGTGTCGTTTCTAAGTATAAAAAATCCTGTCATTAATAATCTTTCAAATGTTAAATAAAATGTCAAATATGAAAATAAAATGTATTTACCCGAAGGTCAACGATATAAGAAAAAGAATTCGCATCACTTGAATCATATACGAAACATATCAAATCACATGCTTCCAATTTACGTTTGTTTTGAAGTATTTCAGCTTCATATTTAGAACCAAATTCTTGAAGCTATAAAATTGATATATTTGTGTATTGAGAAAGTTCACTTTTGCGCATGATCATAATATCTATCCACATTCTAACATACCACTAAATATTTTTCTGCCCCTTTTATCTCGACCGAATTTACAACACTAAATGATCTTGAGGTAGGTGTATATCCTTCTGTAAAGGGTTTGTTAACAAATGCTCGTAATAGTGATGACTTTATATGAAAATAAAAATAAAAAAATTCTAGTTAATTAATTCTAAGTTATATTTAAATCAATATATAATTAATCTTTAACAAGCACCACTTACCTTACCAGATCCCGCAGCTCCAAAAACGTAAGCCAGGAAAACATTTCTTTGAACTTTATTTCGTTTTCTATCCGCCTTCCTTGGCTTTGTTTTTTTCAACGCTGTTGTGGTATCACCCTCAAATCCCAAATAAGCTAAATAAGATAATGTTGTCCTATAATCGAGCAATGTTGTCATGCTAATCGGGTTTCATCGCAACAAGTTCGTATTTTTTTTTTTTAAGAAACTAAATATTAGACTTATAACTACTAATGAAATATATATACTTTGTTTTATAAATACTAAAATATTTTATATTTTATTCATACCTCCATTGTGCTAACCATCCTTGTAATGTTACGGCTCCAGCTTCATTTGTAATTGTTGTATGAGGGAATCCAGAATTTATCCATGGATTACCTGTTGTCGTGCTAAACAATTGTTCAAGTTCGCTATCCTTCAATGCACCATCTTTATCCTTTATGTATTTATATTTTCCAATTTAGATGAAATTAGACAAGCTTAAAAAGAAAATGAATAAATAGGAAGATAAAATTCTTTATATTTACCTTATCAAAAACTTGAAATATATCAGTAAAAAATTGATATCCATTAGGACTTAATTCTACAGAGCAATCGTGGGGTACGTCAAATCTGATTAACATTAAATACAATTATTAATGTTTGTATAATTTTCAAGAATTTTTAAATTAATTTTATGAAATTGAAATTATTCAAATACTGACTGGGGATAAAGAAAATGTTCTCGTAACGATAAATCATCACCATAACCAAATTTACGTAAAACTGTCCATGTGGTTTCCAGGCGACCTCTTTGTATGAAAAGTGTGTGAAGAAATAAGAAACCAAGTTCAGTCAATCCAACTTCATTAACACCAGCAGGTTCATGTTCTTTTACAACTTCCTTGACTCCTTCAAGTTCTTGTTGTTGAAGTGGTGCATTAAAACATTTACGCTATAAGAAAATCAAATAAATAATAAGTAAATAATATTTATGATAATTAATAAAATCAAAAATTTACTTTAACATAAAAACCTGAAATTCATTTAATTCATCATCATTCAGCACACCATCTTTATCAATATCGCATAGATTAAAAATTCTTTTTAAAGCATCAATACAAGCCGGTTTCAAAACCTAATTCCAATAAATTTAATAAACTTCCATATATATATATAAGGAAGGATAATAATGAACGATTATAAATCTGTCAATAAAGTCGTATTTTACATACATGATCCCTTGAATCATACAAAGGTGCTGTTGGATGAAGTACAGCTTTCTGTGCAAAATAGAATACTTCCGATACATTTAATGTGTGTTTTGCTGAACATTCTACACAGGTTTCTACTTCCTAAAAATATAACTCTCGATAAATATAATTGTCTAAGAAAATATCTAATATATAAAAAAAAAACTACTACTTTTTATTAACCTTAAACTCATTCATTATAGGTACTATTTCATCTTCCAACGATTGATTAGTGACTTGATCCCCTCGAAGATCGATTTTGTTTCCTACTAGCACGACAGGGACCTAAACGTTCCGCCAAATGGTGTTGTATATATATTAGACTAGATTAAACTTTGAGGTGTAATGAGGAGAGCATTGATAAAGCATTCGAACTTTTTTTGGTATTTCCCCTCTTTTGCTCACATTCACCCCAAGTCCTCTAATATATGGCAACCAATAAGAAGCCAACCGATTAAACGTATGTTGATCGTCTACAGAGTAGACAATACATATCACATGTGCCTTTCTAATCTCATTCTCTAATTGTTCACGATTTTCTGGACGAGCTTATTACATTTAAATCAAAATAAGAAATTAGAAAAGTGTTAAGAGTAAGAGTATAATAAGAATTTTTTGAGTTTATAATATTCGAATTCAGTTACCTGAAGAATCTACAATGTGTGTAATAACATTTTCTGGTGTGACATCTGGTGGAATTGTAACTTCGGGAACGACGTGTTGAATCTAAACATTGAAGATCATTGTTACCTTTAAAAAAAATTACAAATAGCGTGTTAAGAATAAATTTACTTACATTAGGGACGAATGTCTCCTTAATGAGCGACGTAATGAGAGTGCTCTTCCCAACGCCGTCTTAATAAAATAATTTGTAGAATTGAATCAACCAATGAATATAAAAAGCAGAAAATTGAAACACTTGTCGGGACGGGAGCAATTTTGACTTACCGTCTCCAACAAGTAATATTCGTACTACTCGTCGCATTCCTTACGCGTATAAGGTGGCTTTTTGGTATAATGAATTGTGAAATTAAGACAATTGAATGAAAATGTTCAACCGGTAAAAGAAAAGACGTTTTCGTTAAATTTTTGCATTGTGAGATAAAGTGCAAAAAATTTTGTATTTATTCCAATCAAATTTGTGGCTTGTGCCACTCAAAGTCGGTGCAAACGATTAGGAAAGTTTCGTTTTTGATCATTTTTAAAATGGGTTAATTGGCTCAATAACGTGTGACGCAACTGATCTTTACTACATCCAAATATATCAAGACCACCTTTTTTTGGGGGATAATATTATAAATAATCGTTGTGTTTTCTCAAAAACGAAACTTTTGCCACAGAGATTGACTTGGCCAATGAATGAATAATGATATAGATAAAAAGTGACGAAAGGCATGTGATCATAATTCCTGATAACATTTTTTTTACAACCCTTAAAATTTCCTTTTTTGAATTTCGTCAGTATGTAGGCTCCTAAGGGGCGATACGTTTTTCAATTATTATTGTGTGGTAATAGTGGTACATTCTGGGGAAGTTATGTATAATAATTTTAAGTTCACCATTAATTTATTGTCACCTGGCGAAATTTATTATATGTATTAAAAATATTATAAATAATAAAAATAAAATACATTTTTACAGATTAAAAATAATAAATAATTTTAATGTGAAAGAGTAATCATTTTATATAATCACTCCAAATCATCATCCCCTGGTAAAACATCTGGTTCACGAACATTTTTTGAATACATTTTACGATCAGTTGCCATTTCTATAAGTTCTAATTCTGCTGGATGACGATCTAAAGCTGAATGCTTGGGACCAGTTGGAATATCATCAGGGTCTCGTGTGGTAGGTTTAACTAACCAAACTATTTTTAAAAAAAGAAAAATTTTTAATAAAAAAAAAGAAAATCGAAAATTTGTCAAAGAATCTATAATGAAAATAATTGATATAATACCTTCAACTTCTTCTATTAGAAAATTCTCTTGTTTAGATAATCGTGGATTGTTATAAGTAGTCGAAAGAAGTGCTGCTTTAGAATGTCCATGATTAAAATCTGAATCTATCCACAATCCACAATAATCAAATTGACCACCCATTCCTAAACCTTTTTTTTTTTTTTTTTGACACCAAATGTTCAGGTCAGAATTAAATTAAATAATCAAATTAAAATAATAGGTTTTCGGTACTAACCATTTGGTAACGTTTTAGTTCCGAAATTCAAATATTGAAAATTATCATTATATCCCGAGACCGGATAAAATCTTAATTTTGGTCTCGAGGAAAATAAGAAATTCTTTCGATCACCATAAAATTTAGGATTCAATTCCCAATCCTTATAAGAAAATCCTCCAAAGATATAACCATTCTTATCCTTAATTACGAGAATGGTAGAACCTTTATAAAGTAATAAGTTAATAAAAGCGTGCCAACTCTCACCATCGCGAGCTGATGAAAATAATAATGTATGAATAGTCGTTCTACAATCAGGTGGTAAATTACTATTTATCATATAATAATCTGCTGGTGATAAAAGTCGAGAAAAATTTGGTAATGAATAATTTGAAAAAATTTGGGGAGAAATAACATTAGACAATCTTGATTTGAGAATTTCATCTTCAGAATAATGTGAAATTGTTCGATGTAAAAATAAACGAGTCAAGAGAATATTGAATAAATTTTGATATGGTATATTAGCGATAAACCAATCCATAAAAGAGCCTTGATTAAAATAATCCTCTATTTCGGATTCTTTGATAATATTTGATAATAAATTATCATCTTCGGGTTTTCCATATTTAAGTTTGGGAAAACAAATTAAATAATTGATTAAAGATGCATCATCATCAAAATATGAATCTTTCTTCTTATTTTTTTGACCATTCTTTCTAAAATAACTTCCTTCAAACCAATATACCAATGCCGGCCGAATAACTTCTTCCACAAAGGTTCTTAAAGTATTCGTTGATAACTGTCCAATAATGAATGCTGCTTGTGATTGATCTGTTGGGGCAGTTTTTATCAAATTATATATAGCAGATATAAAATCAAGCTTAGTTATGACAATTGAATTATTCAGTTGAATGGAAAGTTTTTCTTGCTTCTCCTGTGCTGATTTTTTTTTGTGAAATATTGATTGGGATTGAATATATATGACAAATCCGTCTTTAAGCAATTCTCCAATTATAGGAGGTAAATGATTCTAGAAATAACACCCATATTATATAGATGTATTATAAAATTTAATTGATAATCTTAATTATTTAAGAGAGAGTGCGCAAGGAAACTCAATCTAATCCTACTTTGATGCTTAAGGGGGTTACTTCAGGTTTTTCATGTTTCTGTGAGCCTAAAGATAGCTCACTGAATTCATTGAAATTTTGCAAGAGCGCAGTCTTTTCATCTTCTGAAAAATGGGAAAGTATTTCTGAATATTGAGCTTCATATGTTTTGCTAGGATGATTACCCATTATTCCTTTGCAAATCAATAAATTTTTTTTTACACCTTGGTATTCTCTAATCTATTCTATCTATTCTATTCTATCAAAAAAAATAAATCTTTTCCTTTTCTGTCAGATCGCCTGACATACTTCCATTTGAGTAATTATACCACATGACACAGCATTTCCATTGTTATTATCGACGCGACAAATATATGTCTTATTAACGTTACGAATAAAAGTTATCATATTATCATAATTGTCATGAAAAAAAAAAAAAAAAAAAAAAAAAAATTAATTTATTTTTTTTTTTTATTTTTTGATGTTTATTGTGGGCATGGTATGATTTTGTGGCTATGGTTATTTTTCGGCTTCGCGCGTACAAAAAAAGTTCAAGGCTTAGACGCAATGGTAAAAAAATTCTACCTTTTCACATTATTAAATATTCTTCACCTCACCATCAAATCTTTTTTTTTTTTTATTTAAAAATAATACACTAAACTACTATATTTTTTTAAAAAAATTAGGTTGAGGCTGGCTTGCTCAATTTATATGTTTGCTTCGATTAATATATTTTAAAATAAATATTTTGAGGCAACGAATAATAAAGTCGCGATAAATTTTTACAAATACAAAGAACATTATATGACATTAAATGAATGACGTAATATTCCTGGAATTTTCTTGAAAAAGTGTTTTGTGAAAATAATTTCTTAATTTTCTTTGACAATAATTTTCTTTTAAATTAATTCAAGTGAAATTGGGGTGAAGTTTTTTAAACCCCACGATCATTTTTAAAATCATTCTTTATTTATTTATATTTATTCATCCATTCACTACAAATTCAACAAAAAAAACTATTTATTTTCAATATTTAATATGCTCCCAGCATTTGGTTATCAATCAATGAATCGTGAGTTTCAAAAAAAAAAAAAAATTAGATATATATATATTTCTAAATAACTTATAATCTCTATTTATTATTATTTTTTCTATTATTATTATTATTAACTTCAGAAAACAAAAAAACGTATGCAGTTAGAATATTCTTGGGTATACCATTACTGATATTGACTTTTTTGTGTCCAAGTTTGCGTAAGTTAAAAGAAAAGAGAATTTCACATTGATTACGTTTTACGATCTTTCATTTAATTTCACGTGATTTGTTTGTTTGAATCGAATAATAGAATATGCAAAAATAATAATTTTCTTGGAAGCAATAAATACTAATTTTAGACTAAATGGATATGATATATTGTGAGTATAAAAAAATAATTTCTCTTATTAATAAAATAAAATAAAAAAAACATTGTATTAAATTGAAAGTGAATGCGTGCATATTTCGTATAGATACTTGGTCGTGTCGATGATATTACCAGGTTTGTTTTATTTAATTAAAATTTTTTTTTTCGATTTTTAGTAATAAAAAAAATATTATTAATTACGTACGTGTAATGATAAATTTTCAGCAATTTTAATTATAAAAGGGATATGCGATTTGACATTTATAAGCTTTAGTATAGTTTTGAAAACATTGACAAGAGAATTCCATAAATATGCAAGGTATTATTATTATTTTTTCCCCCGAAAGATTTAATTTTTAATTTTTATTTATTTATTTTATTCATATGTATATATATATATATATATATTTGAAAAGTCCTTTACTTTTGCTTTGGATATTTACGGCTGGTAAGATATTCAATCCATTCCATTTCTGCCTGTTGTTATTTTTTCACTAAAATTTCAAATATTTTTTTTCTTGATTTAATACAAAAAAAAATATATATATAAAAAAAAGTCTTATATACAAATTACACATCAGAAGAAATGAAAGATATACCATTCTTTTGTCCAACTTCTTTTGATTATCGTTTACCAATAGTTCGAGCAGCCTGCGTAGTTCGTACAGCAAATATAATTTGCATGTGGTCGTTTGTTTTTTTTATTTCACTTTGGGTTGCTGCAGATTGTTTTAATTTAATTTACATTGGGGAAGGGGGAGGAGATGAAGAAGAAATAGATGATGAAAAATTAACATTGGATCTTGAGGAAATAATGGAAGGAAGAAGCGCAAGAGGAGAAGGTGATGAAGGAAAAGGTAGAGAAAGGTTGGAACTATTAGAGGAAGAAAATTCAAAAGAAAAGATTGGAACCATCTAGTATAAAAAATTAACATAACATATTAACATATAAAAGAATATTATTTTCTCATTAATCATATCACAATATCATAATTCATAATATCACATCTTTCTATAAAGTGAAACTATACTAGAGAAGACTCTTGTACTTTCTTTGATCCTAACTTTTCTTGCTTGCTTGGCTCGAAAATGTCAAATAAAAAGTACAAATTTTTTTTTCTTAAATAATAAATATTTAATTTATATTTCTTTATTTGTTATAAAATTTAATAATATCTGATTTTAATTTGTATAACGATAAATAATAATATAATTCTGATCTGATATCAATAAATCTTTTTCTCATTCACTTCTTCATTCCATCTATTCTATTCCATCCACTCCACCATTCCATCCATCACTTCACTTTATACAATATTCTTTCATTAAAGAAGTCATATAATTGACATATGGAAGCAATCAACTAATTAAAATTTTTAAATTTATATCATTCGTGCATCATTCAAAAAAAAGAAAATATTTGGTGGTACGTCATAACTATGTAAAAATAAATGAAATTAATTAATCATCACATACCAACACCAACACCCAACACTAACACCAAAAAACAACAGACATCAACAACAACAAGAAGCAATTAATAATAACAACTGACAACACCAATTTAGGCAAAATTCATAAAATTCATAAAATTCATAAACACAGATAAATTACAAATAAAAATTATTTTGTTGATTGTTGATTGACACGTAAAAATTATTCTGGAAGATGATCGAAGATGACAACAAAACACCAAAATAACATCAAGAACACATATTACGCGACTGACTTTGAAAAATTATATAAACCCTTTCGATTCTCATTGAATTTCCTCTCGAATTTTTTTATTTATTTATAAACCCTACTCTTTCAATTCTCATTGAATTTCCTCTCGAAATTTTTTTTTTAATTTTAACTAAATAATAAATTTAATAAATTTAATAAATTTAATAAATTTTTAATAAACTTGTTAATTAATTAATTTTTAATATGATTAGTTCAAAAATAATTTATCTTTTATAATTTCATTTTATCTTTCTCTTTTTCTTTGTGGTTATAATGAATTATAAATAAATTTTTTGATTACCACAATTACTGGATAGCAATGGCACAACCCAATTACAAATTCAATAATGACAAAAATAATAATTTAATTATAAAATTATAAAAGATACAATTTGCAGATATTTATTTATGAAACCATTTAAACTAGAAATGATTAAAGTAGAGGCATAGTGAAAAAACCGATAGTTTCTTCTTTTTTTTTTTTTAATTCTTTAATTACTTGAATTCCAAAATCCTCTTCTATTACTACCACGAAAAAAGAAGAATGATGAATACATTTTTCAAAGAAATTCATATCATATTGTTAGGTGAAATTAGTATGAAATTGAAGTTATTCTTCTATTAGATTAAGAATTAATTAAAAAAAGAAAAAATAATTTTCCAAAAACACAAATACATATTTAAAAGTTATGTTTAAACAACAAAAATACATTAGAAATAATTGAGATTATTCCATTCTTTACTACTCTACTATAGTACAAGAAAAAACACTTATGATATCCATATATTTAAGATATATATCATAACCATAATAATGATAAAACTTTAATTGAAATAATTGCAATCTTCAGTTTATTTTATAAAAATATACTTTCATGTGAACAAACAAGAGAGAGAGAACACAAAAAAATTCCATTAACACCCAAACGATCACCTTCTATATTATAATATTTTGATGTCTTTTTATCGTCAATTCTATTAAATTTATTTAATTACAAACTTATAACTTTGTGCTTTAATAACTCCTGCAATGCCCATTTCTTTTTCTTTTGATCCTTCACAAAATATTTATTTTATTTTATTTCCTACTTTTCCATACACAAGTTCCAAATGGCTTCTTTCTTGACCTTAATACATTTTATTTTAAATATTCAAAGATTACATAATAAAAAAATAATGAAGATGTCTTTGAATATTTTTTTTTTTAGTAATAATTAATCAAGATTTTATTATTTTGGGTGAGAATAGACAATGATATCGCACTTCCGGCTTTCGTTTATAGTGAGCCAAAAATCCAAACTCAATAAACAATAATTTTTTTAAGAAATTAAGTAAATCTAGCCAATTTAAAAATTCCACTATAGTAATTCTCTTCCCCAAACAACAAATTTTGCAATCAAAAATAATAGTTGTGAATTTTGCAATTAAAAAAATTAAAAATAGTTATAGACCATGAAATATTGATAAATACAACAAATAATATAGTGATACAAAGAACCAGTGGGATTTCTGGTGTATATATCAACAAAATTTATCATATATAGTCAAATGAAAGTAAAGGTTGATTCTTTATATTTAATTTACTATAAAATTTATTACATCATATAATTTATATTATATAATATAATTTTATTCGGTTTATAAAAGTTTATAAAAGTATATATAAAATATAAACATTAATGTACCTTAGTTCATATTTGTAGTTTCTTTAAATCAATTCATTCTATTGATCCATATTCATTTAATTTAATATATTGATTCTCGTTCCCTTTAAAATCTCAATATAATTTTTTTTTGATTTTTATTATCATCAAAATTGGAATGAACATACAGTATATATGTATATAAATTTGAGGGAAGCGAAAATAATGAATCATATTTAGATCAAAAAAAAAAGAGAATAAATTCTGAATTTTCATATTACATTGTATATATTATATATAAAAATAATATAATTAATTACATCATAACTAATTTTTTTCATTCATTCTTTATTATTCATTTTTATATCTTCTTTTTCTACTTTTATAATTGTTTATTCCTATATAATTTATATATATATATATATATTTTCTGCTGCTGCTGTTGACAAAAGAAACAGTAGCCATTATATTTATATTTGGAGAATAATTTAATAACAAATATAACAAATATAACAAATATAACAAATAGAATTAATAATAAATAAATTGATGAATAATAATTATGATAAATATAATAATAATGATAAATATGATAAATATATTTACTTCATCCAATTCTTCATTTAATTCTTAATTTAATTCTTTCTCTTTCTTATCCACAATTAATTTTTTTATATTAATATGAATGATAGATTAGGATTAACAAGGAATTACATGGATAGTAATTACACGGATAGTAATTAAATGGATAATAAATAATATTAATATAGTTGATAAATATTAATATCAGATGGAAATAATTAAAGTAACTGACTGAAACAAACAATCAATAATATATAATAGATATTAATGTTCAATTTTAAAAATATGTTAAAAAAGATAAAACTCATAGATCTAAAAAAATTTTATAATTTCTAGGAGAAAGGAAACAAAACTACAATACAATTTGGAAAAATTTAATATACAATATAACCAAAATCCATATAATATCATTTTTCATAGAAAAATATGGAATTTTATAAAAATATTTGTATATTATATATATATATATATTTTATGGATTTCACACTCTCAGTTCAAAAAGAAAAAAAAATTTTATACTTAATTATAACAGTGCCAAGCGAAGT
Source organism: Diversispora eburnea (assembly GCA_910592015.1). NCBI lineage: Eukaryota > Fungi > Glomeromycota > Glomeromycetes > Diversisporales > Diversisporaceae > Diversispora > Diversispora eburnea. The sequence continues at coordinate 10,417 of CAJVPK010000650.1, read as the reverse complement.
AATCAACAATCACCATAGTTATCAAAAAATCCTTTCTAACATACAATATGATTTATAAATATATATTTACATATATTTTTGTATTTACATATTTTTCAGGTGATCCAAACTTTAACGATAATACAACAATAATTAAAATATATTTAGTAAAAAAGTTTAAAATTAATAATTAAATTAAAATTAAATTAAATCAAATTATATTAAAATTAAATTAAATTAATTAAATAAATTAAATTAAGCGCTATTAAAAAGGAGGGATAATTTACCTTTTTAAGAATAAAATTTTAAATTTTAAAATTTATTATTAACAACAATCAAAACAAAAACATTACGTCAAAAATAAACAAAAAAACAAAGGAAATAAAGTTTAAAATAAAGAACTAGAAATCCTTTAAAAAAATTAGAAGTTTTGTTTATATTATTATTATTATAATTTTGTGCATCGACAAAGTTATGATTACCAAATAATAATGAAAATATAGCAGCTTGGGATACATATTAATATTATAGAATTAGCAGAAAATGCACAAAATTCTTTGAATATAATCAAACTTTTATAGGAAATATTTTATTTCCATTAATATATATATATACGATCATGTTAATAGTTATTCACCATACTATAATATTCCACATTGTACATGATTTCATTTAACATTATCAAAACAAAACAATCATTTTAACATTATTTAAAGTATTAATACATATTCTCGATCAGATCACTCAAATCAATCTAATCAATTGTTTCTATAATTTCTATAATTTCTATAATTTCCAATTTCTATAACTTCCAATTTCTATAACTTCTATAATTTCTATAATTTCTGGAGAAACAAAATGTAAATAAAGATAAAATAAACCTTATAGAAAAATATCAAAAATAATCTATAGAAAGGATACTACCAAAACATGGTGAAGAAATTCAAAATTTAAGAATATTGTTGACTTTTAATAATATCATTAAAAAAAAAGGGAATTAAATACAACTTAAAATATCTTATACAACACAAATACCCTCAAATAAAAATTGTAGAAATAAGACCACCAAATAGAAGAAAGCAAGACCAATAATAAAGGATAAAAAAAAGGATAAAAAAAAAGGATAGTACAGAAAGAAATTAAAGAGAAAGAAATTAAAAAAGTGAAGAAAAAAAAGTATGGAAATTAATTGAATAATCTTCACATACTTCACCAATAACAAAATATACAAATAAATTAATTAAATCTTGATTAATTCTTTATCATCATGATTTTTATCAAATTAATAAATTTGTTATAGAATTTCCAGAACAATAGAAAAAATTTGGCCATTTTAAATGATATTCCCAGAAATGTTAGGAAATGTATATGTAATGATAATAATTGATCTATAAAAAATATTTGACCATTTAAAATAATAATAATTCACAGAAATGTCATGGATAACGATAATAATAACAGATTCACAAGGTATAAACATATTTTACCAGAAGAAACACCAAGATGACACCATCCTCCATGACAATATAAAGAATGTAATGTATTGAAAGAAAGACTCCAAATACAGAAATGAACAAATAATTAAATTAAACATTTTATATAAATTATTGTGAAGTAAAAAAATTCGAGGATTGACTGGCAGGAATTATATACTTTTCTCTACTTCCCTTTTATAATTTTTTATAATATCTAATATAATGAAATATTCTTTTTTAAAAAAAAATCAAGATTTAGATCAAATGGCACTTTAAAAAAAAAGTAAAAAATGCCAAGCATTATATATAAAGCAATTTTTTCTTTTAAAAAAAATAGAGTTTTATCTATTGTTGTTGTTTGATAATTAAAGAAAATCAACAACAAAATCATAGAAAATATAGATGAATCAGAAAAAATAATAGAAAAAAATAAAATAGTATGAGAATTCAATTAAAAAAAAGAATAGAACAAACAAATACTATAAAGATATCCAGATTAACTAAAAACAAAAAAACCAAAATCAATATTTTCCAAATGGTTTGGCTAGACCATATAAAATTATACCATCATTATCACCAACCATTTAATATTACCTCCTTTTTAAAGAATTAACCAAAAAATTAAGTTAGATTTAATTATAATTTACCACTTGATACAATGCATCTCACTGATAGGAATTGAATGAATAAAAAGACATAAAAAAATATCCAGATTCAAAAAACTTATAATTGAAATTATATATAAATTTAAAAAAAAAAACAACGAAAAAATGATCTTGATCTATTCTTTTTTGATGAAATGGAACTTCAAAAAAGACAACAAATTGTCTTTTTCATCTATAGATGATGATTAATGAATATATTGGTGGAGTGAATTAATTGAAAACATGTTTGAAATCGAAACATTGGAAAAGTTCTCAACAAAAGAAACCCAAATACATATTCAAAATATGGAATAGTCTAAATTTTATTTAGCACACATCATTTTTCATAAACATGATGAAAGACCAGAACATGGGATATTATCTTTTACTTTTATGATTAGTGTTGTTGTTTATATCGTTTATGCTTCATGCATCACACGAAACAAAATGAAGAAACAGAAATAAATTAAATTAATTGAATACAAATCAAAAAAGGAAGATAATATGATGCAAAGAGATGCAAAAGGGATAAAAAACAATGTAATATATAATAACAAAAAGAAGTGCAAATCAGGTTCCCAGAAAACAAAAAAGATATAATCTTTAAATTTTATCCGCATATTCTATTTCCATTTTTTTAAAAAAAAATGTATTTGGAAAAATAAAAATGAAATATGCATAACATAGAAAAGTAGAGAAGACAATGTAAAAAAGATAACCATATAGATTAAAAAATTTGCACAAAGATTGTTTCGCGGTAAACTTTTATACAATGTACTTTTCTTTTAAAGTGAAAAGAAAATAATTGATCAAGTTGATAAAAGTTTCAAAAAATTTTATGTGAAAAATACCGAAAAAAAAAGAAGACAAAAAAAAACAAACACTATAACATCAAAGTAAGTAAGTAGAAAACGAAACATAAAACTCGAAATTTTAAAAATAATGATTCCAGAGTTGGAAAAAAGGATATATTACGAAAGGATTATTATTCTCTTGAAGAGGTTCCAATTTTTATCTTCCCTAAAGGACACCTTGAAGCCATTCCTCTAGAAAAATATTCAAAAAAAGGTCATCGTAATTATAAATCAGAAAACAATAATCGACTATCAATAAAAATCGATGAAAATCGATGGAATTCTTAGATAGACTACGTATTTACATCCGATAAATAATTTTCCCGCCTCCCAGCAACAATCACTGGATAGGGAACAGAGATTAAAATCGATAATATAATATAATAAAGAATGAAAAACCAGTGTCAAATCATTCTCTGTAATTAGAATTGAATTTAGAAAACCTTTACAAATCAAAATGGTGAATAAAATATTATTATTTATACAGTAATTTATTAAGTAATTTATAAAGTATATAAGTTCATTTTTTTTCTCTTTGTTATGATAAGGTACATCTATTTAAAGCATTTAAATTATCCAACAGAAAATAATATATTAATTATCATCATTATCTTCGCATTAATTAAAAATTTCGTGTAACGCGACAAAAATTTCGGAAACGCGTAGGAAATTGCAAGTTTTTTTTTCATTTCTTTATTTTATCACGTAAGCTCCACAATTTTGAACCTAATTTTTTTTATTTGTTTTTGTAAATAAATTATCAAAAAATATTTTAACCTATTTCTTTTTCTTTATTTCATTTACATTTATCTTTTAATTTCGAAATTTGTGATAACCACGGAGTATCATTTTTGTGCAATCCGTCTTGCAACAATTTTTTTCCTTTTCCACGAACACATGACCACTATTCTCCTGATAGCATATGTATCTAGGTCTTATAATTTTATCTGATAATTGATAATACAGAGATGGATACTCTTTTAAAGCTTTATATGAAAATTGACAATTACCAGAAATAAAAAGATCGTTTTCATTAAAAACCCACAAATAATTTATACATCCTTTTCCACAACTATAAATTAAATGGTAAAATAATGTTTACAATTTATACAACAATGCCTTTGTAGAAGCTTCAGGAAGGATACGTCCCAAGTAATCTTTATATTATAGAATTATTTAAGTGTACTCCGTTAGAAATTTTAATTAATTTTTTGAAAAATTTTTTTATATTTTCTCATATGACTCCATAGGAATAAATATGACAATCAATCAAAAATTATTTTGAATCTAATAAATTTATTTCCGCGACTGCATTAATTTATTTGATATTTTAAATAACGGGAATGACGTTTCAATGTTATTTATGCCAAACAACTTTGCTGCATAAAAAAGTAATGAATTCTTGAGTAGAATTTATTCGAGTAACAAAATTGAAATTTATTCTAATCTATTAAAATATAACATTCATTTCACTTTATTCAATTCACTTATTAATTTTTATACATTCATTTATTTTTAACTCATTTTAAGTCATTAGATATATAGTAGTCAATATTAAGGTAGCAATTAGTTATATCAATACAAAAATTATTAATTATACTTTTATTATCCTAACAAATTTTTGTTATAACGAATAATTTATGTTAAAAAATGAATAAAGATATAATATAAATATACTCCAATAAAATTTTAATTTTTGAGGAATTCTGGTTTTATAGTTTAACTATATTTATTGTGAAACATTTGCAAGTGTTATTGGTATTTCCGGTATAAAATTAATATTAGAGAAATCTTGGGTCGATTTGTCGTCTTCGACTTCCTCTTTATTTTTGTTTTTATTTGTATTATTTTCCGAAGATTCATGATGGAAACGAGAATAACTTATTGCTTGGTATATTCTGCCAATAAGATTAATGGTCAAACTAAGGCATGAAGAAATGAGTGTAAGAAGAGGAACAATGTCATATGAAATCACAAGGAAATGGTATATTATCTATAATTATTGAAAAAAAATTTTAGAATTAAAAAAAAAAAAAAACAGATAAATAAATAAACGAAACAAATAAAAAAGAAAAGAATTTGATTCTGACCTGTATAACCACTTGTGGTATATTTTCAGTGAAAACGGCTAAGAAAGAAGCTCGAAAAATTCTAACTTTTCCTTTATGAGAAAAAGGTGCTTGGAAATGGGCGAATCCAGCAAAATTTGAATAGAGAATACTTAATGCTTCAATATCAGCACCTGATAAGATTGTAAATATTGATGCTGTTTTTATATTTTGATTAAACCATCCTAAAAATTCAGGAGATGCGTTTTCAGCTTTAATAATATAAAATGCCCAAATGGTGTTGAGAGTAATTGGAACAACCAAGAATACGATACTATTTGTGTATACATAAAAAAAAAAAAAACAATTTATATTAAATTTTTAAAAATTTAACAAAACAAACAGAAATGAATTTACCTTGGAATATAGAGTTCTTCAACAATTTTACCATTAAAAACGACAAAAAGAATATCCAATGCCAAATCAAAAATAATTAATCCAAGTTGTAAAATAGCCGTATTATTAGCCTTTAAAAAATTTAAATAATGTCAATGCATACAAATTTTCACTTTCATAATATTAAATATCTATTTAAATAATATAAGTTATTTTACCTTTTTTTCTCTTCTTTGTGCAATAAAGAAAATAATTATTAAAAATATTATTGCAAGGAAAAGACCCAAAAGTTTAAACTTGTATTTTTCCCAGAGATTTGCTAATGAAAAAAAAAAAAATAAATTATTCATTAATATATTATTATTTATATAAGTTAATAAATTCAAAATAAACTTACGTGTTGTCGCAAATCCATAATTTTCATCTAAAAATATTGTGGTAGGATTTAAACTAATGAGAGTCATGCTTTTATATTTAATCATTTCATCTAAATCTTTTACAATAGCATCAACACTTCTTTCATCTTTAGATGATTTAATATCAATAGAAATAATTAGTTGACGACGACCATTAGTATTATCAACTTGAGTTTTTTCGGTTGAACTTAGTTTATCAATATTAATAGGAATAATTTTAGATAATTCATTTTGGAGATTTAAAAAGAATTGATGTTTTTCAGTTGAAGTAAGATTTTCATAATGTTGAGTGCCTTCCGTAGTTAAACGCATTAATCCAGTTGCCGAGTCTATTCATTTTGAAAATTATTAATTTAATAATGAATCTAATTAATTAATGTTAATTTCTAAGTAAAGATTACCTGCAAATTGTTCCAGATTTTTCGCTAAAAAATATCGAAACGTAAAGAGATAAAATTTTCAATATTTAAATTAATGACATATATAAAAATAGATGATTGTAAGAATAGAATAATATACTTACATGTACTGAATTGCCAAATATTTGTATATAAACCCCTCAAAGATTCTTTATATGTTTTGTCTCTTACAAAGTTACCATCAAATTTAATATAAAATTTACCGAGAGGCTTACTAAAGGTACTTTTTATAACTTTTATAGTTATGATTAATCCATTATCAGAGATAGTACAATAATCACTATTTCTCAAGCCGCTAACATATTGTCGAAGAATGTCAACATTATTCTCAACTTGATATATTGAAATATTTCCAGCTGAAAATTCTACTGGTTGATAAAATGTAATTGTAATTTTTTCTGTTGAAGTTGGAATGACCGAATCTATTTGAGGATACGTCGTATTAATAAAAGTATTTAAATATCCATGGTCTTCAGTAAATTTAGGAAGATCTATGGAGATAAAACTCCATGAATCAATCAATTCCGGTTGTGCAAGTAACATGGTATTATTAGGCAAGATTATAAATGTTCCCATCGAATCTATAACTGATGGTTCGGGAAGACTCCAATTGGTAGGATTGTTAGCATTTGAATCAAAAATATATCCATACGTATAAGTAATATTGCTAGATTCATTAAATAAAAAGCTCGGATAAAAATATCCACCAAGTGGAATACTATAAAATACGAAAGAATTAAAATCCAAAAAAGTAAAATTCTTTTCAGGTATATCGGGTAATGTTATTGGGGAAAATTCTACAATAGAACCGGTAGATAAATAATAAAATTTTGAATAATATGTGGAGTTGGAATCATCAAGGGCAATTCTACAAACTTGTCCAACTTTAACATTTGAAATTTCGCATTCCAAATAAGATAAATTAAAATCATCTCGCGTTAATTGATAAAGTAATATTGGTGGACTGAATTGTGTATCATCGTATTTCTTCAAAAGTACATAAGCCCCAGCACGAACTGTAAAAGGATCTTTGGTTGGTGTTAAATCAGTGGTTTTATTTTGCATAATTATATTATAGCCCTCGTCGACGTTAGAAATAATTAAATGTACATCAAAATTATCTATCTTTTTAAAACTTCCATTTAAAAACATCTTAAAATTGTTATTATCATCTCTATAAAAAAATTAAATAAATAAAAATTTAAAATTTTATAATGTAAGCGAAATTGTATGAAATAAAAACTCACATTATATATTGTTGCCATTCATAAATAAGATCTTTCCAAGATACTCTAAAAAAACCCCTTTCAGGATTAACGTTTTCCACTATCGAAGAACGACGCCAAAAGCCTTTTTTTAGATCTAAATATGGCAAACCGAGATATGCACGACTTCATATTTTAAAATTTTTGAAAAAGTAAAACTATAAGTTACAATAATTAAAATTGTTAAAATAATTAAATGTTGTATTGAAAAACATTTACTCATGTATCTTGCCATCCAAACCCATAATTAATCCCCATTCTTTATAAGTTAAATAATCGTTTGGATCTGAAGCGTTTATGTATGTAACAACTGCATAACCCGAATGAAGGTTTGTAACGCGGATAGGATTTCGTATAGAATAACTACCATACTTTGTAAGACACCAGTTAAAATCCTGAATTCCCCCAAGGTCACTGTCTATTTCTCCGACTGTTCCATTGGGATAAATAACGCGCAAGGATAATGTTGAATTATAACACTTTGTAACATTCAGACCTAAATCATGATAAGGATTTACACTCAAAATATGAATAACTACTGTTCCGTCATCGTATGTAAAGTAATTCCATATGGTTGGCTTTGTGAAGGATGGTTTTGATTCATTGTATGTAAAAATACCAGATACCAAAGGGACCAAAGAAAAAATAATCGTCCACGCTATTAGTAAAACTACCAAATTTGTACTTGATCGTGTCATTTATGAAGAAATAGAATAATAAAATTTAAATTTATTTATTTCAAAAAATTAATTAGAAAATTTTTACACTCACGGAGATAGATAATTTTATAATGACAAACTATCCAATTATAACATCAATTGTTTTTTTCTGCAAGATTATACATTGTAACCATTAATTGTTTTTTCTGCAAGATTAGACTTTATCTAACTATCCTTAAACGGTAATGATGATCAAATTCAAATTCCTTCTTTCGAAGACTGTTTAAAAGGGATTTATTATGACATTCTGTTACACGTCGTTTTTAGTGATTATTTCCTATATATCTTGTTTACATTTTTATTGCGTATTTCTAGTATTACAACAAAGCTAAAAATTATTTTTTACTATTAAACGAATATTTCAATATGGCTCATTTAATATCTAAGATTGAAGCGCTTTTATTAGAAGAACCATTAGTCTTTGCGGTTTGCAGTAGTGGCGGAAAATAATGAGATTGTCATGTGACAAATTTAGCCAATTTTTATTTAAGAAAGTTACACCAAAAAATGATGGGAGTTGTACTATGATAATTAATTGTGTAATCACATATTAATTTCCTTTTTAATAAAGATTGTGTTTGTACTATTTTTAATGCAGTTTCAGGAGTGCTAATTTTCTGAATATTGTGATTAATATTCAAAGAACAATATTTTAATAGATATAAAGTTAAAGGTTACAAACTTGTAAAAACCTATAATTTAAAAGTTAAAGACTGTTTCTTTAATATTAGAGTTATTGTTAATATGTAGGAGACAGTGTTAAAGGTAAAAATTTACTTGGTTCCCTTTGCTCTTTATATTAGTTCTTTTAAGAAATTTAATGTACTATATCTTAGGACACATGGCAGTTTAGTATACTTCTTAAATAATAGTGTTAACCCTAGTAATCAAATTTTATTTATTATTATATTTTTATCTTATTTATTATATTATTATTTAACATCATGTATTTATTGGTTTAATTAATTTCATATTTTTATTAATATATATTATATAAGAAATTATTAATCTAAATTATTTAGAAATTGGTACAACTATTAAGTATTACAACTGTAGATTTGAGTGTATTCAATAGTGAAATGTATAGTGTAATAGATAGCATAGTAGAAAGTATAGTTAATAGTGTATATATCAGCATAATTAATAGTGTATACATTAGTGTAGTCTATAGTATAATCTATTATAACTTCAATTATGTATATAACACTAGTCGAAAATTGATAAATAATACACATATCGAGTACCCGATATGTGCATGGTACGTCCCTAATATTGGGCATATATCAGGTACCTAATAGGTGTAAAAAATATTTTATATATATATCGGTATTACTAGCTGACCTTTTGAACTAATTTTATTTTCCAAAAGGCAATTTATAACTAGCAACTCGTAAACAGTTACTTTGGTTTACGAATTGAAAAGGATAATAGAAGAAAAATAAAAGATATACTAAGTTAAATACTAAAAAAAAACTAATTAAAGGACTTAAGAATTTAGGGTCACGGGATTTAAATATTAATCAATGATTAAATTTTAAAGATCGATTTAAGAAATGAAAGTAAAGAATTAAATATATTTATCAATGGTTTATGAAATAGTAACAGAAATTTATGGATCAGAATTTATATTCAAAGAATATAAATTAATAAAAGAACAAAGTTTTAATATAAAAGATATAAGTTTATTACTTTAGGATTATAAAAATTACAGTTGAAATTACTTTCTAAATTTCACTATTTAGAATTATTCGAATCTTATTTGAAAATTATCTAAATCTCCCTTGGGGTGGAGAGAAAACTCACCCTTTTTATAATATTGAATTTGGCCAGTAAGTTGATCAGTAAGTTGGACAAAATCTTGGTTAGTAATTGTGCCAATCAGTTGGCCACTAAGTTGATCAATCAGTTGGTCACTAAATTGATCAGTAAATTGGCCAGTAACTGGACCACTATGATCTACATTATTGATTTACATAATTTGTATTACACTACTAGATAAATAAATATTAATAACTAAATATACTAAATATACTAAAATAACTATACTAATAAAATAAATACAAATAAAATAAAATAAAATAATAAGAAATTATGAAAGTGGAGAAAATCCATGGTAACAGTTTCCCCCTTGCTAAATTACGAAGTCCCTTTCGTAACTTTCTCTAAACTCCATCAACTCCTTAAATTGTTGATTATTTAATC
>CAJVPK010000649.1:0-24896 GCA_910592015.1 Diversispora eburnea | reverse complement strand
ATTCAAAATTTATTCAAAAATTTATTCAAAATTTATTCAAAAATTTATTCAAAATTTATTCAAAAATTTATTCAAAATTTATTCAAAAATTTATTCAAAAATTATTCAAAATTTATTCAAAAATTTATTCAAAAATTTATTCAAAATTTATTCAAAATTTATTCAAAAATTTATTCAAATTAGTTTGCCAATACTACAGAGCATGATGATGATGATGGCATTCCGCCAGGATTTGATACTGGTGATTCATCGAAGGTTAGTATTAAAGAAGAAAACAATAATTATATCATAATCATATCTTTCTTTTTTTGATTAATTACTTTTTTTAATCTAAATATCTAAATATCTAAATAGCGATATGGTGGAATGCTTTCTTTACAACCAACATATCCACCGTCAGCATCAGTTGGTGGTGGTAATTATCCAATGAATAATTTTTCAATGTATGCTCAATCACCTCAACAATATATGGTTCAGCAGGTAGGATTATTTATTATTATTTATTATATTATTAATTATTATTATTTGTTTATTATTATTATTTGTTATTATTTTTATTATTATTTTCTTCTAACTAATAACTTATTTTTTATGTTTATAGACTCAACAATTTTATCCACAAGTCACCCAAGTAACTCAAACAATGCAATCAATAGCTGCTAATATGACAAATAACATGTCAAATGCTATGACACTTCCAATGAACTCTGTACCAATTCAAGTATCCACTAATACTGTTGCTCCCACCAATAACAATAATAATAATAATAATAATAATGTTCCAATTAATGTTACATCATCAATGACGAATACTTCCAATTCTTCTAATAATACTTCTGTTGTTGCTGCTGCTGCTGTTGCTGCTGCTATTACTGCTCAACAAATATCAAATAATAATAATAATAGTAATAATAATAATAATAATAATAATAATAATAATAATAATAATAATAATTCCAATAATAATTCTAATTCTAATAATAATAATAATAATAATAATAATAATAATAATAATAATAATAATAATAATTCAACTACTACAACCACCACGAGTATAACTTTATCACAACAATCATCCCCTAATCTGGAATCATCTATTAATTGTAATGATATGGTATCGCCTTCACTTATATCACCTTCTCTAAAAAAACCAAAACTTCGGGTCCAAATTCCCGATACAAAAGATAAACAAACTACTTCAGCTGGTCAACAACAGCAACAATCATCACAGGATCAATCACCTGTAGATGATACTCCTTCCGACACACCAATGTCATCATCACAACCTGTACGTAATTTATTATTATTATATAATATATATTATATATATATATATATGTAGTTATGCTTACAATATAATTTAATATAATTATACTTACAATCATATTTATTATTTTTTAAAGATGCAATCATCTCGTCCTACACCAGCGACCGCTGAGGCAGGTCCCACTTCTGCTTTACCATCACAATTCGCTCAAAATTTACCATCCCCATCAACATTTTTCTCGGAATTTTATAAAACCACCGAATTACCTAGTCCTCTTACCTTCGGAAATACTCCCACCAGCGCTAACCCTGGACCTTTTCATTGGCCGGCACCACGTAATAATTATCAGCATCAACCTTCACCATTAGCAAAACATGAGAATAATAATTCTTCTACTTCCGCTACTTCCGTTCTTAATAATGCTACTAATAATAACAATAACAATGATAACAATACTACTACTACTAATAATAATAATGGGAGTAATGCTACTAATAATGGAACCAATAATATTAGCAATAACAATAATAATAACAATAATAATAATAATAATAATAATAATCTTGTTACTAAATCACGACCTGCACCTAATGAGGAAGAAGAAAGTATCGATGAACCGGATAAGAAAAAGTCGAAACATTAATATATTATATATTATATATTAGATAATAATTCTGGATGTGATGGATGATTATAATACAAGGATGGATTTAATGTATGATGGGAATAATGTTGTATTTAAAATGGAATAATGTGTAAAATGGGATGTAAAAAAAAAAATAGATATGCAAAATGGAATGGATGGAATGTGTAATAAAAATTGAAGGATAAATATTATTATTATTATTTTGGAGCTTTTAAAAAAGAAAGATCATGAAAAAAAATTTTATGGAAAAAAATATTAAAAAAAAAATATTAAAAAACATGAACATATGTGATATATATAATATATAATTTTTTTTTGTAATATCATCATAAATTTTTTGACTCTAATTTCACTTTCTCTCTTTCTCTTTTTTTTTGTTGTTATCCGCTTGTTATTATAGTATTTCTTTCCCCCTTTTTTCTTTTCTTGCATGAACTTTTATTTTATAAAAAAAAATTCATATCATATTATCAATTATCACTTTCTCTCTCTCTCTTATTCAAACATTTATTTGATTACGATTAAAAAAAAAAAAAACTTGGGTCTTCATATGGAAAGGTCCTCCATTTATTACATCACATATATATATACATATATCTATATTGGTATTTTGTTTTTTATTATTATTATTGTTAATTATTAAGTTTATTATTGTTGTTGTTATTATTGTTATTATTATAATCCAAAATCAAAAAAAAAATGTTCACAGTTGATAAAAAGGATAAAAGTTGGTGAATTTTGTATGTATGTATACCTTTTTAAGAGACAGTATATATATACATATAATGACATATAATAGTAAATTTATTTTGATAAAAAAAAAAAGAATAAAGAGGAGAAAGTGGAGGAGGAAGAAGAGGAGAGAAGGATAAGAACAACAGGTGGAACAGCAAAGTGGAAGATTTAATATGTTTACATTTTGAATGTATTATTGATTAAAATAATAAAATGTGATGTATAATAATAATAATAAAATGGGATGTATAATAATAAAATGTGGTGTATAATAATAAAATGTGGTGTATAATAATAAAATGTGATGTATGATAATAAAATGTAATGTATGTTTAATAATAATAGTAATAAATATTTTTGTTAAGGAAAAGAATAATTATATTTTTTTTGGATAGAGGACTTTTTTTTCAAGTATTGGACCTTTTTTTTTTAAAAAAAAAATTTTATTTTTGCAATTATTCTCAGTTAGTATTTAGTATCGGTTATTTTAGTTATTACATGGTAAAGAAGAAATATTATTACATAAGTTTACAGTTCTCTCAATACATAATAACATACTGCGCATAATCTGTAATAATAAATTTAATATACATAAAATATACTTTTTGTATCGCCAGAACATTTAGAACTTTCATCACTTACAACTTGAATAAACTAAAGAAAGATATTGACATAAAATACTAAAATACTTTAATTCTTTTACGATTTCATAATATATTTGTATAATATTTAAATAAAATATAATGTTTAACCAATATATACATACATGTCATTACTACATTACAATAATTATATAATATAAAAATTTTACATAATACCAAATTATAAAATTATATCAATTTTGAAATAGTAACAAAACTATTCATTTATTTCTTCTTTTCGCTCGTCATTTGTAAACAATTTCGCACCAATCATAACCTTTTCACCGTTAGCGCGGAAATAACCAGAAGTTGCGTAACTCTTTTGACACTGGTAAAATGCAATCATGAGTGGTTATTCATCGTAAGGCACAGCACACTAAGGGAGAACCACACACGGATAATTTTAAAAAATGTTATGATAATCTCCAGTCTCATCCGTTACAACGGAAATAGAAAATATTTTGGCACTCGCAAAAGAAATAGTAACAAGGGGCACCTTAATGTTATACTACAAGGAACCCTTGTCACTATTCACCTCGTATCTCGTTGTACTGGGCCCACTTATGTTACGCGGTAAGGGGGGTACGGGAAAGGTTAGAAAACGGTTTCGAAAAAAAGAATCTTACCAATAAAGGAAGACATGCTAAAAGAAGAAATGAAAAAAAAAAAGCAAAAAGGTGATTTACGTCATTGTATATCTTTAATAAAATGTTTAATCTGCGCCATACTTTTTTTTTAAAAAAAAACTTTTGGAAGGAAAACAGTTTAATCCGAAGTTTTTAAAATCTCAATTTTACTATAATATCATTATATTTAACAATAATGATTATTTATTTTTTATTATTATTATTATACAAAATCAAAATTAAAAACAAATAAAAAATGCAAATCAAAACTTATTTTATCTGTATCAAAAAATGTTTATTTTATTTACTCTTTTTTTTTTATTATGATTTTTTTTAAAATTTTTTTTTTAATAATATGATATGATATAAGAAAGAAGAATGGTCCAATTAATTTATTGGCCTTTTATTATTGTTTTCCAAGACCTCGGCTTTTTTCTGTAATTCATCCATCGCTCGAAAGATTGTCTCAGTAATTATTATTCTTGTTTCAACTTCTTCTGTTTTTTTCTCATGGTAATCGATTAAAATATCTTTAAAGTCAATAGGACTTCCATAAATAATTACAACATTTTCTCCGAGAATAGGTATCCACCGTTTTTTCTTAATTTCAGTTGTTTCTGGCATTATTTTATCAAGACCTAGGAAAAATAAAATCAGATAAAAATATTATGTAATCACCGACGCAAAATGAGTAATACTATATAGATATTTTAAATATATTAAATGAAAAAAACCTTTATGCCATAATGGAATAACTATAGGTAGATTAGTAGATTCCATCATTAAACGCCCAACTCCCCATTTGAATCTAAGTAAATCCATTGTTTGATTGACTTTTCCTTCTGGGAAAACATGAACCTGAGATAAAAGAAGAATTAAAAAAAAAAAAAAAATAGATCTAGATATTTTTAGAATACCAATTAAAAGTGGATACAAAATAACAATTTTTTTTTTTTAATGTGTACCCATTTTCCTTCATTTAATCTGTCTATCGCGAAATTCATTGCTGGTTGATAAATTCCAGCCCCTCGAACTGTTGGTATCACTTGACCGAGAGTAAAGAATAAAGCAAGAAGTCTATAGAATTGAAAGATTTTAGCTTTTTTTGATCATAAAGATTTATTTACAAATAAAATTTTTACTCACGGTGAGGTGAAACATATTTCTTGTGCACCAAGTGTCCAACGCATTCTATCAAGGTCAAGTTTTAATAGATTTCTTAAAGGAATACTTCCCCAAATTAATGGATCATCAAGTCTAATATTTTTAAGGATATAAATGATAATAATAATAATGTTACATTTTTATTGTAAATAATTGGTCATGGGTTTTTTCGTTTAAAGTACTTACGTGGACAAGTGATTAGATACTAATAAGGAAAAATGAAATGAATGAAATAAATAATAAAATAAATTAATAATTTAATGTGATCATCTTTTAATAATAAAAAAAATGCTTACCAGTTAAAATGGGTCTTATTCTTTTTGGATCCATTAAAACCTCTAAGAATGGTTCTTTACTATATATAATGGTTGAACTGCAAAACTTTAAGAATAATTTAGATAATATAGCTGAAAATGTTAAGCAACACCAACTAACGATTCGCCATAATCGATTATTCGTTGGCCTTAATATCATTTTACCATGTTCAACATAATAAGGTGCAGGAATTTCAATTTGTTTTAACGTTATTTTGTAAATTTTATCATTTTCAAGTACTTTTATTGAAGGGATATCTTTATTTATTTCATTTATTCTCGTATGATTTCGCTATGAAAGAATTAAGGACAATTTATTGAAAGAATTTCAAAAAAAAAAAAAAAAGGAATTTTTAATTTTTTCACACTTACTGTTTCTAAATTTTTTACATATTTTAAATTTTTAATTTGAGGTGCAGAAGATATATGATTCAAATTATTAATGAATATATGAAATGAACATAAATTTTTAATTCCAATTGATTTAAGTTTAAAAGGTTGTCGTAATGTCCACGGCGAGAAATTTTTAGAATTTTTGGAATTTTTATAAAATATTGAGGAAAGGATGCAACGATTCATTATTCATTACCTAAATCAAATTCTGCATCATGAAAATCTCATAACAAATTTGTTTTTTTTTTTTTTTTGCTAATAAATACATAATGCAACTTGAAGTCACATGTAACTTAATCCGTTTTTGATTACTAAATGATCACCTTTTAGAGAAAAAATAAAAATAAAATCCAATTACTGGTTTATTGAAAAAGTTACACTTTTTAAATAAATATCCATAGATATATTGTAGTTTGAGATTATTAATGGAAGTGACAATTATGTTTTAATATATTTAATATGTTGAACGACTTTTTAGGAAATCCGTGTACCAATCTCATCACTTATGTATTATTAGTATTATTTGTCTTATTCGACAAATGTTATACAATAGTAAATTTTCCTTAATTTACTAATTTACTAGGTGGGTTTTGAGTACAAAAATCAATTTATTTTATTGTACATGAAGTTAAATTTCGACCACGAAAAAAACTTACCGTGGCAATTCCATGCTCTAATTCTTTCTTTAACGGTGAATACACCATACTTTCCTTCCCGCAATGTTCAGCGCGCATTACAACAGCAAACCGGAATCTGCCGCTGACCATGCTTTCATTCATTTCCCTCGTGCGGAAGGAAGGTTGGGGAACTCTAACTACATCCATTTCCTATCCCAACCTTCCCGGTCAACGAAAAATAAGTTCAAGAGAGCCATAATAAATAGTTGTGGAAAAGTTCGTTTCCACCACACTTCCACCATTATGAAGTCCAATATATTTATGATAGGTGGACAATGTTCCTTAGATAAGTCTAATACTTCTTTGGCAAAATCTTTACTTAAAATGGACTTTTCAACGTTGGTCGTTAACGAAAATAATTCGACAATTGTGCCCGTGACTGGTCACGGAGCTGTTCCAATAAATGACTCCAAAATTTTGATATTGTTCGGAAAGGAATCAATAGCGCCTCCCAAGTTAACGAATATTGTACAACAAATGGACGTTCAAACGGGTGTAGTGAATACCTTAGATATCAAAGGAACGGCTCCTTCGGCTCGGTATGCACACACAGTTACTTTAATTGATGATAAAGTCTATATAATAGGTGGTATAAATAAAGATAATGATGTCTTGGGAGAAATTAATTTTATAGACCTAATATCCAAGAATTGGAATATTCTTACTTTAAAAAATTCATTAATTCCAATTGCTGGTCACTCGACAGTAGTTGTTGATAAAAAATATCTTATATCATGTTTTGGGTTTAATAACAAACATGAACTTCGAAATGATTGTAATGTTTTTGATACCATCAACAAAGTTTATATTCAACCAAATATTTCTGGTATTCCTCCTTCACCACGTTCTTATTCATCCATGATTACTAAAGAAGATGATGATAAAATAATTTATATATTTGGTGGATTTGATAAAGATTATAAGGGGAATAATGAACTTTATATTTTAAATGTAACGAATATACGAAAATTCACTTGGTCAAATATATTATTTACTGAGGAACATTCAAATTTGATTCCATCACCACGAGGTGCTCATACGGCGATTATAAATTCCGAAATGATGTATATTTGGGGTGGATATTCGGATACAGATTTGTCTGATAGTGAACCACATATTTTTGATATTAAATCTAATTCTTGGATTGATAAGAACAAAATAACTTCCTCATTCTCCAATAATAATATGAATAATAATGTTAATAATTCTTCTTCTAATACTTCTTCTGATAATAATACTCCAAATTCATTTCCAATATGGCAAATTATTGTTGGAATTGTTGGTATTATTTTAATGACATTAATGGCTATATTTTGCTTTCTAATTATTCGTCGACGTCGTTTAAAGGTAACTTCTATTGAAGATGATAAAGAAATTCAGAGTGATCCTTATAATCATTCTGGAAGTAAATTTAATGGTAATCTTGAAATTACTTCAAATGATGAAAGTAAAGTTATGAAATCAATAGATTTATCAATACTTGAACAAATAACCGTGGAATCAATATCGCCTTCACAATTACCACTTGATGAGAAAGTTAATTATAATGAGAAAGAATCACCTAAATCGTCAGAAGTTCATCCTAATTATCCCAAAGATTTAAATAGTTTTAGATTTTCTTCAGATAAAAACAAATTAAATAATAATTCATCTAAACGTACATCAACCGATTCACAACGAATTAAACGATCTCATAGACGTACATCATCAGTTTCATTAACTCCTGCCGATGTGGTGGATCTTACTAGACCTCGTTCATTTGTACATCACAAGTCGTCCTTATCTACCAGTGTTATTAATAATAGTACTTTTAATCATTCGTATTTAAATAATTCAATATCCCGAAAGTCTTCACCTATTGAATTTGATCCGACACCTGAATCCAACAATAACAACAACAACAACAACAACTATAATGATATAAGTAAACCATTAGATACACTTTCAGCATTACGATTTGAAAAAAATAATCTTCGTGATTCAAAAGCTACATCACGATCTGCTCGATCTGTAAATTCATTACAATGGGTTGGATTTAATACCACTATGATGGCTGAACAAGAAGAAAAAAGACTTTCGTTACATGTACGAAATGCTTTCAGTACTATTCATTCTTCAAGTGTATCAAGTGTATCGGAAGACTCTCGAACATCATCAGAGTCAGAAGGTGATGAATTTGTTATTTGTGGTGATTATATTAATACTACACCTAAATTTCAAAATAATAATAATATTGGTCAAGGTAATTCTATAGATAATGGTCTACAAAAAAGAAGTATCTCACAAAATCAATCTAAAATAAAAAATAATAGAAATATAATTTCTAACATTGTCGAAGAAGAAAATAATTCTGAAGAATGTAATACGAGAGAAAGTGGAATTATTGATAATTATATGCATAATTCACGAAATTCCTCTGATTATAATAATAATAATAATAATAATGATGATGATGATAAAAGAAGTTCCCAAAAATCGAAAAGATCATCAAATAAAAGAACCAGTAGAGTATCATTTGCACTCACTGATGAAAAAATTGAATATTATGAAACCGAATCATCAGAAAGTGTATCTCTTGCTCGTATTTCGGGAAGAACATCAAGTAGTTCAACCAGTAATTCAATACCATCTATAATAGAAGAAGAAGAGGAAGAGGAAATAGATTTTAAATATAATAAAAAAGATGGTAATGAAGAGGTATTAAAAATTGACATACCAGAAACTGTTTCACCGAACAAAAATAGTCCGATTCGTAATAGTATCAAAGACTTTATGATGGAACAGGGAATTCATGAGTTTTACAATATATAAAATTTTATCATCAATCAATCAATCAATCAATCAATCAATAATTTATCATACTTCTTTATAAGGTTTTTTTATAGGCGTCATTATAATTGTTTTTTTGCACTTTTCTATTTATTTCTATTTATATATATATACACATTTTCATCCACAATTGTCGTCAATTCTCTTGGATTATTCCGCCAGAAAAAAAAAAAAATTTGTCACGCTAAAAAAAAAAAAGAAAGCATTGTAATATGCTGAACTCATTTTTTTACTTTGTATTCACCAGTATTCTTCTGCTTATTTATTGCTACACTCTTTTTTCTTTCTTTCTTACTAACAAAATTAAAATATTTTGGTTGGAGCTTGTAGATAATAATGTTATAATTTCAAACAAAAAAATCTACTCATCACATTTTTTCATTTTTTTTTTTTTACCATAATTTTCGAACTCCTATAATCCTCTATTTTCCCGATTAAAAAAATACAAAAAAAAAAAATCAATACTTATTTCATCTTAATAACAAATTTTATCCTTTTATCATAATAATTTCTTTATTGCCCATTATAGTTTAGACTCGTTTAGACTCGTTTAGAATATATAACATTTGTTGCTCTTCGGATGTTTTGAACTATCAATATTACTTTGACTAGATTTTTAATTCACGAGAAAAAGAAGAATTCTTCCAATAATATTTTCTAGTTTATTGAGTTCTATATTTTCTATATACATAATAATAAAAAAAAAATATCGTGACCTTTAAACTTGTTATATATATATAAACCTTTCTTTTTTTTTTTTATTAAAAAAAATGTATTTTATATCAAAGATAATAAATAAAAATAAAAAAATTTTAAGGAAATATTTATCCTTATATATAGTATAAGATTTATTTAGTCAAAGTACATAATAATAATAATAATAATAATAATAATAATAATAATAATAATAATAATAATAATAATAATAATAATAATAATAATAGTACAACACTTTTGATACTAATACATATTATATATTTCAATTCTCAAACTTCCGCTACCATATTAAGAGATTTCAAATATTCTAAACGATGTGGATTATCATCAGCGGGACGATTAATTGGAATCCATTTTGGCTCATCTTTAAACAATCCTAAAATAATAATAAATAATAATTATTATTATATATTATTATTATATATTTATATTATTTATATAAAGAAGAGGATTTTTTACTCACTTTTAACTTTAATATAATCATTAACGTCAAGAGTAAAACGGTGGTAAATACCAGCCGGCTTTAAATGAAATTTAATGTAATTTTGTTTTGATAAAAAAAAAAAAATAAATAATAATTGGAAACTTAAATAAATAAAAAAAGGTTATTAAAAATTCTCTTACCAAGATCAGGAGATCCCCTTTTTCAACAAAAATACGAATCCAACGGTCGTAAATATCTGTTCACATATATTTTTAGATGTATATTTAGAGATTATATATATTTATTAATATAATAATAAAATATTTAAACAAACACGCGTTAAAAAATAATTTTCATATAATAAACTTTAATTTACCACGAACATCAAAGTAACCGGAACCCGCTATGACATAACGAATTTCTTCGTCTTCGTGAAGATGTCTAATAAATAAATTATTTAATAAATTTTTACTTATATTTTTTGAATACAATAGAAAAAAAAAATAAACTTTCAATAAATACTCTTCAAAGAAAGTTTTCAATTTGCTTTCATATAGGTCACCGAGACCTTCCCTAGAACAAATAAGCTTTAATTAATAGGATAATGATTGGTTCAACAATAATTTCAACATTAAAAATATTAAAATTGATTTTATGAAATAAATACTTCGTCACTATTTTTATATTGTCGTTCTCTGGCAACTTTGTCTATATCTGAAACATGATCATAATGCCCATAAATGACACCTAATTTTGCCAGTTCCTCAGGACTAACTGCCGAGAAAGGGATTAACTCGTGCCTTTCGCGGGGATCATAATTTTCATTGTCATAATAATACGCTCTCATTTTTTTTAAAAATTTTTACAAAATAATGGTTACAGAAAAATTTGGATCCGAGTACAAACAATTTTAATTAACCGAAAGGGTAGTTTTTTCCGGAAAAAAAAGTATAAAAAAATGATAACCATTTACTTTTATTATTTTATTTTATAACTATCAAATTATGACATGCGTAGGCGAAGAAGAAGAGGAACATGTACTTTTTACTTTAAAATGATTTTGATATAATATTAATTCTATACAGTAATTAATTTCATTTTTATATTATTATTATTATTATTATTATTATTATTATTATTATTAGGTGATGTTAAGGCATGCCATAGAACTTTCATTGAAAAAGAATGACGATATATGGAATCTGGATAATAATAATTTTATTAACAATGATATTGATAACAATATTGAATCGAAATCATTTCGTATGTCTCAATCTACTGAGATTCCACCACGAGCAACGACAACAACATCATCCTCCTTTTCAGATTCGAACATGCCAGAATTTGATCCAGATATAGGTTTGAATAAACAATTTAAGGAAAGTAAATTTAAAGAATGGATAAGGCAAGAAATAAATAATGAAAGACGACATAGGAATTTTGGTACATCCAATGAGATTCTTGAAGATTTGAGCAGGTTATTATTTCCTTTTACTATTTCTTTTTTTTTTTTTTTTTTACATTTCCTTTTACACTTTAATTTTTTAATAATCAAATATTTATAATATTTTTATATAATACCATATATAATATAATCCGTATAATACCGTATAATATCGTATAATACCATATATAGCTATTTATATTTTCTTATAAAAGCAGCTTGTTTTTCTATAGTCTTGATGATTCTTGGGTTCTTTATAATAAGTTTTATTCAGTTAATCTTTGCTTTCCGATCAGATATTAATAAAGAAATTGAAATAATATCCTCAGGTATAATTTGGTATAATTAAGTGTTCCCAAATAATTTATTATTATAGAATTCAAGAATATAACTGATAATTTGATAATTGTTGATAATAAATATTATAGATATAAATAAACTAATACAATCATGTACAAAGAACTATGTGATAAATGAATGTGGATCAGATAACAGAATACCACTCTTGGAAGAAAATTGTACGGAATGGGAAACTTGTATGAATTTAGATCCAAATAATTCAATATCAACGATTGAAGTGATAGTGAAATTTTTAGGTCGTCTAATTTCATCATTTGTTAGTCAACTCTCATATAAAACAATGTTATTTTTATTTATAACGAGTTTGATTGTTTTTGGTACAACATTACGTAGATTCACATAATAAATTCATATTTAGATATGAATTAAATAATTATTGATTGTGAAGATGATTTTCAATTTTTCAAAAAAAAAAAAATTTGAAAAGAAAATAATTACATTTGAATAACATTTAATAATAATAAGAATTCTTTGATTATTATATAATTAATTAATCTATAATTCAACAACAACAACAACAAAATTATAAATATTATAAATATTATAATTTAGGTTTAGTTGATTCCACCCAAGCAAATCCCTGTTAGAATTTAAAAGAATGATTAATTAATGATTAGATAATTATAATAACATAAATTAATAATGATAATAATTATTATATTATTATATTCAAAATACTAATAATAATAATAATCATGAACTTTACCGTTTTTTCACTTTGTGGTTGTACCATGACATTAATTACCACACATTTATATTCTAATAATTTTAATAAAGCATCATCCAAAGCATCACCTAATTCTTTGGGTGTCCTCACAAAATATCCTTTACCTCCTGCGGCATCAGCAATTAAATCATATCTCACATTTGGTAATAAAGCGGTGGATGGTAAATTATTGATAGGTATAGAATTATAAGTTTTGAGATCAAAACCTTGATAAATTCCATTATTATTAATTATTATTATAATCATAGGTAAATTTGCTCGTACAACTGTTTCAGCTTCCATTGCACTTTATATATATATAAACAAATACAATTATTAATTTTAAATTGATATATAGACGAGAAATATATATATTGATGTATATTTTTACCTAAATCCAAATGCGGAATCTCCTACAACTGATACGACAAGTTTTTGGGGATAACAACATTTGGCTAGTTTGGTGTCATTAATGTTAATAAATGTCCAATATTATATTTATAAATGTGTAAAAATGTGTAAATGTGTAATAAAATGTATTTACCAGCAATCGCACTTCCTATTCCTATTCCCATAGTTCCAAAAGTACCAGCATCTAATCGACAACGTGGTTCGTGCATATCAAAAATTGTTCTTGCTAAATCCATGGTTTTTGCTCCTTCACTAACAAATACTAAATCTTTTTGTGGTAACCTTTTTTTTATTTCCCAATATGCTCGATGATATGTCATGGGAATTGAATCCTCTTGAAATTTTTTATTACTCAGATCAAGATTTTGAGATACTTTTCGTTTCAAGGATTGAAGATATTCTGAATTTGCTGGATATTTAAATGAATTTGGAAGATTTTCAATTAATTGTGTCATTACTAATGATAAATGACCAAATAATGATACTTGTATTTGAGAATTATTAAAATGTTCTTCAGGATATATATCAACTTGAATAAATTTAACATTTTTATCAAATTTAGGTGGTAAACCAAAATGTAAAATCCAATTAAGTCTAGCTCCTAAAAGTAATATCACATCGGCTTCAACTAAAGCTTTAGATCTAGCGGCCGCCATACATAATGGATGTGTATCCGACATTACTCCTTTACCCATAGGTGTAGGAATGAAAGGAATTCCCGTTTTTTCAATAAATTCTTTAATTCCTTGTTCCGCTCTAGCAAAAGCAGCTCCTTTACCCACAATAATTAATGGTCTTTTGGCATTTGATAATAATTCAATAGCTAATTTGATACTAGTTAAATCTGCTAAAGATTTAGGTGGATCAAATGCTTTACGTTCAGGAAAATTTAATAAATTAAAAGAAATTGATCCTTGAATAAAATCTGCTGGAAGATCAAAATAAACTGGTCCAGGTCTACCATACATAGAAATTTTAATTGCTCTATCAATAAATTGAGGAATTTGTGAAATTGATGGTGGTCTAATTGAATATTTGGTGTTTGATTGACAAAATTTTACTTGATCAAATTCTTGAAATGATCCTAATCCTTCTTGATATGTATGAGATGATCCACCAATTAATAACATTGGCCAACAATTAATTTGTGAATTTACTATTCCTGACATGGCATGTACTACTCCCGGACCTGATACAACTAAGCAAACCTTAAAATATTAATATAAATAAAAAATAAATAAATAAGTAAATAATTGAAAATAATTTAAAATAAATAAATAAAGGATTTTCTTTTTAAATTATTTACGCCAGGGCGACCAGTGAGATATCCTTATGTTTAAATTATATATATATATAATATATATATATATTAATAAATAAACAAATAAATAAATAAATAAATAACCAATGAATTGGTCGAGAAAAATAAATAATACCATATGCTCCTGCAGCATAACTCAACGATTGTTCATTTCTAAATCCAATAAATTTTATTCCTTCAGCAATTATCGCCTCCGCGACCTATATATATTTTTGTTTTTTTTTTTTTTTTAAAAATTAATTTGTGTCACATGAAATTCATTAATTTCATTAATTTCATTATATATTTATTTATGAATTATCCCCCATCACCTCAACTACAGGGATTCCAACGATCCCAAAGACTACATCAACCCCTTGCCCTTTAAGAGTCTTTGCCACGACTTCTGCACCTGTACGTGATGATGATGTAGAAGACATTTATTCTTAAAATATTTTTTAAAGATCGTAAAATAAAAAATCGTAGATCAAGTAGATCTGGAGATCAATTTTTTTTTTTTAAAAAAAAAAAAAAAAATAATCTAATTTTAAGGGTAGAAAAATAGTTTGATTTTATATTTTTTTTTGAAGCGTGTCACAAATGATTTGGTTTAAATCATCGTGAGATATTATTTATATTGTTACGTAATCGTAGATCATGCGATCTGAATTCCACATGTTATTCGAATTTGATCTAACCTTTTATGGAAAAGTTTAAAAAGTTTAAATATACAGTTAATTCATTATTCATTTTAGGTATATTTATATATTTATGTATAATGTATATAAAATATGTTTACACTATTGAGAATTAATTTAAAAAAAAGATTGGTTTTTTTTTGTTTCGCGTGGTCATTGTTTAGCTTGATTTTTATTAACTTATTTGTATACAGTTTTTTTTTTTTTAATATAATAATGTTATTATCACTATTATTATTATTACTGTTTTCTATACAACCAGGAAAATAAAAAAAAAAGAATTGTTGTTGTGTGGACTATAAATAAAAAAATGAAAAAAAAATAATAATTTAAAGAATTTAAACAGTTGTAGTAGGTTTTTTTTTTTTTTTTTTTTAATGAAAAAGTGTGGAAAAATTAATAATAAGTTCCTTAATGTTTTTTTTTTAAAGAGATTTGGCTGAATGAAAATTTTTTCATAATTAATAATGTATAATATTGCGTAATTTGTAAAATTTTTTTTTTTTTGTTATACGATGAAAAAAAAGGAACGAACGTTGTAAAATAAATCAAAAGTGTAAAGTAAATTCTTTTTTTTACAATCGTAAATTGTAATGAGAAGGAAAAAAAAATGAAAAAAAAATACATACATAAACTGTATAATCGTTAATTTAAAGTATAATTTCGAAAAAAAAAAATGGATTCGATTTATGTGGTATATATATATATATATATATAATTTCAATATATACAGTATTTAAAATTCGTTTCAACAATATCCATCATAATAATAAAAAAAAGATATATAAAAAAGGTGAAAAAAAATAAAGAAAGAGAGAAAGAAAGAAAAGAAAGAGAGAAAAAGAGAGAAAGAGACGATAAACGAAAAAAAAAAGAAGAAAAAGGGAATCTTTGATATTCTTTGTGTGTGTGAGAATTGTGTGTGTGTGCATTTTTTTTTTCCTTTTTTCTTAGGCATTCATGCATAATAATAATAAATAACAAATTATAAAAAACACGAATTCCAAATGAATGTGTATTATTTATTAGTTACTATTATGATTATAATTAATTATTATTAATTATAATTCTCACACTTCTCTTCCTCCATTCAATCCCTTCTTTTTCTTTTAAATCGTGTATGTGTATTTTTTTTTTTTTTGATTAATTAATCTATAATCTATAAAATCTTGTTTCTTGGTTTCTTTTTACAATTTCTTCTTAATTGAATTGATTTTAATTCATTTTTTATTTAATTTTTAATTAAATATGTATACTTTTTTTTTTAAAAAAAATTATTTTTTTTTCTTTAATTGATTGTTCTTTTTCCTTTCTAATGTTGAAAGAAAAAAAAATCATCATCTATCATATCTCTAATAATATGTCTTTCGCTCACTCTCTTTCTTTATTGTTATTATTTTTTTTTGACAAGAAACCATATCAGATATAACTAAAAAAATTAAATAATTTATTAAAGTTAATAATAAGAATTAAACAAATATATAAAATTGAAATATAAAAAATATAAAAAAAAAAAACTTACCAATTGTTATAATCCAATATACCAATTTACCATATCCCGAAAATTGCTGGCAATATGTACCGCCTTATCTACTATACCCTAATTATTATTATTATTATAATTATAATTATTGTTAATGTTAATATTATTTATTCATAATGATATATATTATCATTATTATATTATAATAATTATTATTATTAAATAAAGAAAAAAAAAGACTTACTGGTAAAACTGTTGGTGGTGGTTGATCATATAAAGGATCTTGTATTATATTTGAGAACGGATATGAATAGTGATCATTGTTATCGTTGTTGTTGTGATTGTTGTTGTGGTTGTTGTTAACATCATTATTAATATGTGAAGCAGAAGAATATGATGGTGAAGAATATGAAGAAGAGTAAGAAGAATACGAAGTAGTAGGAGAAGAAGAAGGATATGAAGTAGAAGATGATGGTAAAGTAGATGAACCAAAATCAAATACATTAATATCTAAATCATCAACATCAAAATCATCATCATCAATTGCCCAAGCGGGTCGATTTGTTGTTGACGATGATGATGATGATGATGTTGGATAATAATAATAATTATTGTTATTATTATCATTATCATTATTATTACTGTTATTATTACTATTATTATTATTATTATTATTACTATTATTGTAGTAATTAGAAGATGACGACGATAATGAAGTTGTTGAATTTACTGCTGACGTTGATGCGGGAGACGTAGAAGATGAAGATGATTTACGTCTACTATTACTATTATATAATAAAGAATATTCATTATTATATAATCTATCAGATTTTAATTTAGTAGGTGCCAATTTAAATATCGTCGTGCAATCTTTTCTTTTCACTTTCTTCGTTTTTTTACTTATTTTCATTTCTATACCATCATCACTACTACTACTGCTATCTTGACTATCTTGACTATATTGATAACCATTATTATTTTTGTTGTTGTTGTTGTTATTGTAATTGTAGATATCATTTTGATGTCGATTATGATGATGATGATGATAATTATTAATATCATCACTATTAATATCGTTATTATTATTATTATTATTATTATAACGATCACGTTCATTATTATTATTTTGATTTCTAATATTATCGTTATTATTATTATTGTTATTATTAATAATATTATTAACGTGATCATCATCATAATAATAAGAAGTCGAAGCACTAGAAGATAAAGAAGAATTCACAAGATCATCATCGTCATCTTCAGAATCAACAGCAATACATTGATCAACTTGTTCGTTAAATCTAATGTGATGTGGTTGTGAATAATGATTATCATTTTGAGCATTTTGTAACATGATTGATTTGGTTGGTCCAGTTATTGGAGTGGTAGGACCAGATATTGAAGAACAACTTGAATAACCATCACAATCATTAATAATATCTGAATTGACATTCTCTTGTTGATCTTTTTGATATAATTGAGTATCAGAATTACTTGATATTAATATAGGTCGGTTCTTTATAGATGGACATAATATTTCTGATATTGATTTCTTTTTTAAACATGATTTATGACATGTTATGGTTGTCGTCGTCGTCGTTGTTGAATTTATTTTTGTTGTTGTTGTTGTTGAACTATTTTTTGTTGATGAATTATAATTATTGTTATTATTATAAGTTGTCGTTGAATTTGAATTCATTAAATTAAATTTATCTACAGTTGTTAATGATTTTGATTTGTCTTCCTTTTTTTGTGGCCAAGCTGTATGCAAAGGTCCATATAACCACGTTACATCACTATCTTTGAGCCTAAATATTAATGTGATATAAATATTAATTATATGATTGAATATTATATTATTTATTATTATTATTTATTATTTATTATTATTATTATTATTTACTATTATTATTATTATTACTTACCAATTAAGTTTTTCGGGATTCACAGTTTTCAAATTATATTTTTGTTTAGTCCAACTTCTCCAAGATGCATTCTCTAATCTAATCCCATTGGTAATTTCTTTCTTTTGTTTTGACATGGCTTTCCAAGATGTCCAAAGATCATCTTCCTTTTTCCAATCATGAGAAAGATAATCCACACAAATTTCGGGAGGATATTGAAATCCGGGAATGATACCATCAAGAAGATTATCATCCGGAATCATTATTACTGTCGGTTGCATCATTGAATAATTCCTTTGGTGAAAATATTGATATGTCGTTTGTGAAGCCGTGTTGGGAAAAATGATCAAAAAAAAAAAATTTGAGAAGTAGAATGTGAATATCCGTAACGGGTTGCTATTGGTGTTGAAATCAAATTTTATATCAATGTTTGATAAGAATTTTAATATCAACGTCAAATAACAATATTGATGGTGTTGATATTAGTTGTTGTTTTTTTTTGCTGTTGTTGTTTGTGGTGGTGGTGGTGGTGGTGAAAAGAAGCCACGCTTTGATTGGTTGATAAGGCGGACACGGTTTCGTTAATGACGTTAATGTCGTTAATAACTACCTATAAATATTTTTAATAGAAAAGGATTATAGAAAATACCGAGAAAAATTAAAAAAAATTATGACAAAATTAAAGAAAATTCAAGAAAATTCAAGGAAAAAAAAAAAGGCGACAACGACGATAAAAATAAGATATTGAAATAGGATATTGAAATAATAAGAATAATAAATAATAATAAAGAATGAGAATAAAAAGAATGAAAAGAATGAGAAGAATGAGAAGAATGAGAAGAATGAATGAGAATAATTTATTTATTATTATTATGTTAGACACCTTCACATAATGTCTGACAAATAATTTAATGATAAAAAAGAAAAATAAACTTACAAATTCCAAAATCAAAATTATTTTAATATCGACGAAATAGAAACTCTTTTTTTTTATTTTTATTTTTTTTTTTAATTTGAAATATTATAATTGAACGTAACAGAAATAGAATTACTATTACTATTATTAATGAACTATTAATAATAAGAATGATTTATAATAGTAAAGTATTTTTTTGAATTGATTTTATAATATTCGTTTGTGGTGTAAAAAATATTTTAATTAAAATAAATTATATGAATTTTGTGGATAGATTTTTTTTTTTTAAAAAAAAAAAGGGATTTTAAACACGTAAAAAAAAAGAGGGGAACGGTGTCCAAAGAAAAGGAGGAAAAAAAAACAGGGCAAGTCCAAGTTGATGAGTTTTTATGGATAAACTTGGGAGAGTGATGAAAAGTGATGATGATGGAATGGGTAGTGATTATTATTACTATTGTTTATTATAATATTGTTATTTTTTTATTTGTTATTATTATTATTTATGAATGGGTGTTGAGAATAGTAGTAGTAATAATAAATATCAATAATAATAATAATAATGTAGTGGTAGATAACGTAAAGATAAAGATAAAGTAATGATAAAGTAAGAAACAAAAACGAGGAAGTAAAAAAAAATCGGTTATATATATATATCTATCTATGTAATGTGTAATATGTAATCCAAAATTTTAATTTAATATAAAAATTTTTTTAAATTTATTGTTGTTGTTGTTGTTTAATTGATTAATGATTAATGAATATTGTAATGAAAGAGACAAGAAGGGGAAAAGATGATGAGAGTTTAGCTTTTTTATATATATATGAAAAGAAGAAAAAATAAATAATTTATAATATTTTTTTTTTTTATCTAAGTAATAATTTATAATAATTTATACAATTATTTATATTGTGAGAAAAAAAAAATAATAATATTTATAGTATATATAATTAGATGATATATTAGGGGAAAAACGTGTTTGAGTCGTTAACAGAATTAACAGAATGCAATTGTTCTAACAACTTTATTATAGTTTGTTCTATTAGTTGATTGATTAAATTATTAATATAAATAAAAAAAATTTTTTAAAATAGAAAATAATAAAATGTATGGTATAATATAAAAAAGAATATAAAATAAAAAAAAAAATTAAAATTAAAAAATAAATAAAGAATAAATATAAGATAGATAGATAGAGGGATATATATAGATATACATATAAAAGAAGATAAATCGGAATCAATGGAATAAATGCAATATAAATAAGAGACTTTATCAACCAAATCGGTCACATATAATAATGTATTAATAATTAATCCTATCATCTTCATCATCCTCTTCTCTTAATAATAATTAAATATAATTAAATCATCATCATCATCACCATCATCATCACCATCATCATCATCATCATCATCATCATCGTTTATTAAATATCATTAAAATATTATCAAGTAATAATAAAAAAACGAAAGATATGAAAGTAATTTTTAGATTATATTTAAGAAGTTTACTGCGTGTAAGCTGGGCTGTTATACCCGTTATAATTAAATTATTGTACGTAAATATTTATTTTACTTTTTGTGATTTTTGTGTGAACAAAAACGACAAAAATGACAAAAACGATGAACGAAATATTTATTATTAAATAATAATAATAATATAATAATATAATAAATGTATCCTATAATAATATTTTTATATTCCCAAATTCATACCATTTACGATTTTACTATAAAACCATATATATAAACAACAACAACAACAAAACAATAACAACGACGCAACAAACGAAACACTAACACCACTCCACCAACATCCGCAATTAACGAAGTCTAAAGGATAATTTTTTTTTAACCAATAAGATTTACTCCGGTTATAGGAAAAACTCGGAAGCATGTTAATTGTAATATATTGCAAATATCTCTAATCCGTCATCCATCAAAAATCTCATCATTCATAATATTGACTCACCTATTTGTATTTTTTACTGATTGAGTAGACAATGATGATAAAAAAAAAATAATAATAATAAATAAATAAATAAATAAATAATAATAATAATAATAATAATAATAATAAATATAGAACCCAAATAACAAAAGCCCAAGTACTAAAGAGATACCAAACAAAAATGATAAAGTAATAAGGTAACAAGATTAACAAAAAAAAACAGTAAAATAACTAATATGTATCATCATTCGTAATTATTCCGCAATTTCAAAAAAAACATACGATTATTATTTTTGTATTTATACATCCGATAATTAACGATGATTTTTTACGGATATTCCCCATTTTTTTCATTCATTCTTTCCTTTTCGTATCATTTATTTTATTTTATTTTTCATTTGCTATTTTTTTTATCCCCTTTTTATCATCATCTTTTTTTTTTTTTCTTACACCAACCACCTTCACCATTCTCATTTTTTTTTCATATTCATTCCCCCACACACACAAGCAGAGTATTTACTTATCATTACTACTATTACTACTATTACTACTACTATTACTACTACTATTACTACTATTACTACTACTACTACTATTATTATAAACACATTACGCAAAACTCATTACGTACGAACATATAATGAAATCGACTTTATAAATCATTACTAGTTTGTAGATTAAGTAGATTACGTAGATTACGTAGATTATGTAAATGATAAAATAATAATAATAACAAATATTTAAATGATAATAATGATGACTAATGATATTATTATTTTATAATAAAAATATAATTCCAATGTATATACTATTACTACTAGAACTTTTAAATTTTAGAAAAAAAGATTTACGTCGTTCGTCGAATTATTTGGAGATTTTTTTTTAATAATTGAATAAATCTTCTTTTTTGGAAATAAAAAAAAAAATATTAATCTTTTTTTTAATCTTATTTATTACATTATACACACACACATGTGTTTCCATTATATTTTAATTGGATTGAATATATAAGGTAATGT
This sequence comes from Diversispora eburnea, assembly GCA_910592015.1. NCBI lineage: Eukaryota > Fungi > Glomeromycota > Glomeromycetes > Diversisporales > Diversisporaceae > Diversispora > Diversispora eburnea. The sequence continues at coordinate 2,271 of CAJVPK010000649.1, read as the reverse complement.
GATGTAATATTCTTTTCTTTTCTCTCTCTCTCTTTTTTTTTTCCTTCTTTTTTTCTCATTTTTTTTTCTTTCTCTGAGATATAAGTTTGTTATTTGTTATTTGTTATTTGTTTGTTTGCTTGCTTTTTGCAGTTATTACTGAATTAATTAGTTTTGATTAATTAGTTTTAATTTACATAGTTTTAATTGATTAATTAATTGATTAATTAATTAATTAGGTTTGATTGATAATTGATAAAATATGTTTTATAAGATGATGAATAGATTAATAATAATAATCATTGATTGATTGATTTAATACATAAAAAGACACACAAAGATATATAAGATAGATGATTCAGCAATAAAAAAGATATCATAGGATATAGTAAGCAGTAATTACATTACAATAGATAGAAATCATCATCAACTGTAATAATCACAGCACACACACACACCACACATCACCACACACGACACAAAGTAGATAGAGTAAGCATATTAGATGAAAAGCATAAGCACAGTAAGCACAGTAAGCACAGTAGATAATGTAGATAAAAATAAATAAATGAAACAGTGGTGAAAAATAAAAATAATAAAATAAACAATAATAAACAATAAATTAAACCAAATAAATAAATGAATGAATGAAGAAATAAATAAATAAACTAAAAAGAAACAATAATTTAAAATTAAAAATTAAACAACAGCAACCACAGCAACCACAACAACAATAAATTAATTAAACAATCATGGGAAATATAATGAAAAATATAAATATAACAAGAATTTTAATTGATAATTATTACTATTTATATACGCCGGTTATATACTGGTTATAGACGGGTGATTATACTGGTTATACTTGTTATACTATTAAAGACTTATTTTTACTCTTCAAATACTTATTTATTTATTCATTCATTTTTTTTTTAAAAAAAAATCAGATTTTTATGTAATCTACCTACGTACCTACTTACTATTATTATTACTATTATTATTACTATTACTAACTACCCCTCGAAAATTTTTTTCTCGAGGAAATTCTTATTTATCATTATTATTTCATTGTGAAAGATGATTAATGAATGATTAATAATGATTAAAGATGGTTAGAGATTATTTAAAAATGGTTAGAGATGACTATTACCAAATAATAGATAATATCAAATTATTCTCAATTCTCAAAAAATAAATTGAAATACCGAAAATGAAAAAAAAAAATGAAATACGAAAATGAATGAGAAATGAAATTAAAAAGAAATTAGTGTTTGAAATAAAGTTAATTTCAATAAAGTATCAGTCATGTGTTCTTGTCGTTATTGTTTTTCGTTAATGAATGCCGTTTTCTCTTTTATCCATCAAAAAAAAAAAGAATCGAAGAATTATTAGAATTATTGTATCATTATTATTATTAAACTATTTTTTATAAACTAATTTATTTTTTATTATAATTAAATTATAAATAATAATAATAATAATAATTTTTTTTTTTTGCATTTTTCACATAATTGTAAATCAATCAAACAACAAATCCAAATAAAGTGATTTCAACAACGATTCACTAATCCCATTTAAATCATTTGTGAATCGTTTGTAGAAGCCTCAGTAACCAAGCATCAGCATCAAGCAGCGGAACAGCGTCAAGTTTTTTTTTAATTACTAACAATGAAATCGTTGTTTGTAATAGTGATAACAATGATAAATAATGATCGATACCGCAATAGACAAAAGAATGAATGAAAAAAACAAAAAACAAAAGAATTGACAAAAAGAATGAACAAGTAGGCAACAAGCACGCAAGCACACCGCACACAAAACAACGACAAATGATCTAACCAATTATTAACAAACAATATAATTAAAAACCACTATTATTATTATATTTAATTATTATTATTATTTTATTATTATTCATATTCTTATTAATTATTATTAATTATTATTATTATTAACAATCATCAGATTATCAGTTATATTTAGAATATTTAGAATATTAGAATATTTAGAATATTTATAATATTTATGATATTTAGAATATTATTTATAAATTTTAATGATAAATGGTTGAAAAAAAAGGAATTGCTAAATATAAAATAATTATTATTAATCACTTTGAAAAAAAAAATCGTTTAATCGGAGAAAAGTGATCTCGAACAAAATGTTACGTAATCTTTATTATTATTATTATTATTATTATTATTATTATTATTATTTTTATTATTATTATTATTATTATTATTATTATTATTATTATTATTATTATTATTATTATTATTATTATTATTATTA
>CAJVPK010000648.1:0-24908 GCA_910592015.1 Diversispora eburnea | reverse complement strand
GTTTCTGGATCTTGTGTAATTCCATGAAATCTAATTGAAGCAACCATAGTATGTGCTCTTAAATGAATTTCCATCTATATAAACATTTTTAATTTATGGTTAAAACGTTATATAATAATTTGAAAATTTTAAATTTAAAATATTTACCTCTTGTAAAATATTGTTTAAATTTATAAAATTATCATACTTTTTTAATGCCACTTTTAAATCTACTTCTTCACAATCTCTTCTCCATTTTTGATTTTCAATATCCCATTCTCTAATTGGTCCATCAATCCACCTAGCATAATATATTGTTCCGTATCCACCTTTACCTATTTGTTTAATATCTTGAAATCTATCGTAAGGTATCCATTCTATTACTTCCAAATAATCATTAGCATTTGATTGGGCGTCTTGAATGAATTTATCTATTTCGTCATTTCCACTTGTCCAATTATTAAAATCATTTTGGAAATGTTTCTTGTAACATGGTTTGCACCAATAATGTCCACTAAAATCTTGATTACATTCTGAGCATATAAAATTAAATGTCATTGTTTTTGTTTACTTATGGTATGAAAGGTAGAAATTTATTATTTTTTTTAAAAAAAAAAAAAAAAAAAAAATTACATTTAAAATTGCAAGTTGTTTTTTAGTATGCCATTCATGACAATTATATTTTTTTATCTCATTACACAACACAATATTTATACATTTATACAGATTAAAATGATGTAAAAGGAAATTTCGGTAAAAGTAAAGAAATTATGTGGTAATATTTCAAACTTGTGATATAATAATATGTATATCATTACTACAATTGTTTTCTTTTTTCCGAATAATAAAAAATGGGTAAATTTATCCTAGACCTTGGTTATTTATTCATTAATCACGTGAAAAATAAACACTGAGTGAATGATTTTAGAATTTAGGATGCGAGTTTGGTATAATATTTACCATAAACCAATTTATTACTTACGAAATAAATAAAATATCATCGCAATCAACTTCAAGTCCTTTACTTTCTTTCAAAGGAAATCATAATATAAAGGACAAGAATTATAAGGTGCTACAGCCACCTTCACATTTTATAATTACACCAACATCACTACTTATACGGACAATTTGATTATGAATGAAACGTGGAACATTAGGATCAAGTAGTGAAGCAAAGTATGATTTTGCATCTGATAGTTTTGGAACACCGTCAGCATAAATTGTTTGGTAGGATTTCATTAATAACTTGAATTTAGTTTTTGTGAAGGGAAAGAAAAGATGATTTATAAATAATTTTTTAAATATAATCAAATCTAATAATATTTATTTAAATTCAATTTTAAAATATAATAATAATAATTTAATTTGATTTAATGAATTAAATCAAGGAGAAAAATGACTAAATACGTAAAGTAATCAAAATATTTGGAGAATAGCTTGAATTTAAATTTAAAAGTAAATTTAACACGAATGAACGAACGAAATAAACATCTAAATAATATCGCTATACGTATACGTTTTCCTTAAATGAGTAAACTTATTAAGGAATTTTCGAAAATAAAATAATATCATCTGCAATCTGAAAATAAAATTTTCTTGGTTTATGTAAGCGATTTTAGCCAATCAGGATTCAATAAAAATATATATCCATGAATTTCTAGCAAATTTTCTAATAATAATTAAAGAAACAGAATCAAGTGCTTTAAGAACTGTTTTTTTTATAATCCGGTGCAACCCCGCAACATGTGGTGGCGGATCATTATAGTAGAAGATAAAGGAAAACAAAAAACGATTTGAATCCAAAATCATATTTCTTAGGAACTTTAATAATTTGAGTTAGAAGTGTATTGATCAGTAATAATACTCCGGAACGAGGGGTAGTACTTGATATTGGATGTGGGGCCTTTCAAAATTGGGTAAAGCGAAAATTTCAAAATTATTTGGTCTTGGTATGTGAATATACAATGTGTTAGAAAAAAATGGCAGAGATTTTCATGTGATTTATACCAGTGTAACATGTTCCATTTTAATTGGATCTTCGTGCTATTTAATCACAAGGTAATACAATGTGTGTTTATATTTTGTGCTATATTCCCATCCTAACGACCCGAAGCATACGAGTCGTCTCGCCATGGGTTTTCTTCGAGAAAATATTCCTGTGGTTATGGATTGGCCATCATGTAGCCCAGACTTAAATCCGATCGAAAATCTATCAAACGAAAAGTGGAAAAACGCATGCTAAAAAATCTTGGCGAAATAGAACGGTATATGATCGAGGAATGGAATAAAATTCCCGAATCAATGTTAAAGTCTTTGGTAAATTCAATGAGGAGGCGATGTGAGGGGGTGCTAGAAAAAAACGGCGAAACCATTTCATATTAAATTTTTTTTAATAAAGATATATAATGCATCGCTGCTACCAGTGTAAATCTCGTGTGACTTTGTGCAACCATATGATCATTACTGCGTAATTTTCAATTGCCATTTTTTTCTTAACACACTGTATATTATATATTCTAGAAATTAGATAATGTAAATAGGAAAATTTTAATATATCTATATGTATATATATAATAATAATAATTATTATTATTATTATAATATCATTTAGATATCGCGGAAGTATGCAAAAATAGGTATGATCGAAAACGTTACGTATTATATATACATAGATACAGAGTGAGGGAGAAAGTGAATTTTTGTGAATTAAAGGGGGTTTTTTTTAGATCTCAAATTTGATGCGTTTTGATTGCTTTTTAGTAGCATTATTTATTACTATTATTATTATTAATTATTATTGTATTAATAATATTATTGTTTATTACTATATTAATTATTATCACAGTATATTAATTATATATATTGTTTATTATATTAATATATACTGTGCTTTTAATGATATTTAATTAAATATTATTTATTATAGAAAAGAATTTCAATGATATAATCCATAAAGAATATAAAATTTGATGTTGTGAGCGTACAATTTGTCTTCATTATTCTTTTGAAACAGAAGAAAAGGAAAAATGAATGTAGTTGCAAAAAGAGGTTAACTTTATTTCAAGTAAATTGATAGAATTGGATCACAACAGAATAAATACTTTACAGGTTAGATCCACATGTTTTTCGTGCGACCTAATTACCCTCAATTGGTATTTTTTCATGTTTCCCATTTCAATTTCGCTATCTTTGACACGTAATGCCAATTCGAGTTGGGACAAATTATTACAGGCTCTTTGAGAGGATATTTTGACGTATGACAACTGAGAAAGTACCTGAAACTTCGTCCACCTCCAAGAACGATGCCGAAGTCTTCCAACTTGAAGCACTTTCTACAATATACCAGAAATCCCTGATGCTAAGAGCAGGTGTATATGATGAAGTCAAAAGGCATCTTCTAGATATCACACTTGCGAATTTTATAGGTTATTCGTGGGAATCAATTTTCGATAAAATTTTCAAATGTCCACATCGGGTTTATCATTTTTAATATATCTGTATTAATGTGTATGTTATAATATCAGATTTATAGTATATAGTCATATAAACGTTGCAATAAAGATGATTCTGGAGGTCAATTTCTCAAATTTCGTTAATCGCATTTACTTTATTATATTTTATAGATGTTATATGTTATACAGAAAAAATAATAAAATTTGATAGTAAATAAATTTCAAAAAAGATTAAAGGAAAAAAATTAACTATCATAGAAAATTTACATTTTTGTATTGAAAAATGAAAGAAAATGAAAGTTACATGCAATGAAATTTTCCTAATTCAAAGCAATTGTTCTCAAATATACGGTTTGCAAATTAAATAAATCTATATTGAAATTAGCGGGCAAACCAACGAGAACCCCACCTGGAACACCGTCAAAAAGTAAATTGGTAGGAATGGCTACTTGATAATCTTGGATATTAGGAGCATTGCAAGGACCTGCACCAAATCCAACTCCAGTAATTATATTGGCTGGAACATTTATAGTATTTCGAAGATAATTTAATACAGAAATATGTAGACCTGCCGTTTCAAATGATTTTACGATTACAGGAATTTGATTGTTGCGTAAATAAAGCATCGCAAGTAATGCGACAGTATTATTCTGATGACGAGGAAATAGCTTGATAGTCAAATATACTTGAATCGCGGTACGGGGGGAAAAATATCCCGCAACCTTACGATGTAAACTGTTTACACTTTCTACATTTCCAATTTCTACTACTAAAGTTGGGTATGACTGTCCTGCCTGTGTGGGTTGAGGTAGTTGACGATTAATTGGTTCAACACAAGCGTCGCAGCGATAGACACTTCTTGTATTCACAACGATATCATTTTCGACCAAGACTTGCAATTGATTGCTCCAGCTTCTCATCAAATAAATTAATTCTCCTTGTACTATTGCATGAGGTTTGGTAGGCATTTCATAAACTTCAATCTTTCCATCAATTAGACAGTAATTAACAGAAATACGAGGTTCGTTTAAACAAAACTTAAGATATGTTTCTTGTGATATTTCTTTGTCAATAATAATTCCCATACGGTTTACTTCTTGACTTCCTTCCTTTCGATCGATCGCAAGCAAGCGGTGCCTAGCGAGGTCGAATTCTGAAAACCATTTAGATATAGTTTTTCTTCATCTTGAGAATAATTTGACATGATGTCAATGTTATTGCGTGTTATTTTATTAATAAATCAAAAGATGAGATGACGTAATGATTAAATTCAGACGATAAGTATGCAAATTCCGCATGCACGTGCGACAAATCAATAAATCTTTTTTGTGATCTTTCGCTTTCGATTTACATTAATTGCTAATTCCGTCACTCAGTGGTACAAAAATTTATAGTACTTTTGACGCAGATCCTTTTAATAAAAGATACTTGTAAAAAAAAAATCACCATCGAAACATTATAATTTTATTTATGTTAACCATGTAGGAAAACGGCATTTTGTCTCTTATATTAGTAAATTCGGCTCTTATGTTAGGCATTACATTTTATAATTACTCTTATTAAATATAAATTTTATATATTTCTGTATTATAAAAACTAAAAAAAAATATTTTTTTTATTTTTACTGTTGTAATTTATTATTTTTATTTATTTTTTATAAACATTATTTAGGAAGTATTTTGGGCATTACTTCGAAGTGCTGCTTCTGTGGCTTGCTCTTTAAATACAGCTGCATATCTGCTGATCCAACCTTGTATTGTGGAAACTTTTGGTATGCCTTGTTCTTCAATCTCGTTAGACTCTACATATTTTATTAATTCGTCACGCATTTCCTGTGCCGTAAATTTGTCTCGAGGATTTAAATTTCCATTTAAAAAAAACTTTTCTAATAAATTTTTTACTTCTTTTGTATTCTTTTTCCAGTTCCTTTTCCTCCAAAAACTTGAGGGCCCACTCTTTTGATAAGGGAAAATCTTTATCTACTGAACTATAGATACATATAATATTATTAGAAAAAATAATTATTATTCAAATATAAATATTTATAGTAAATATTTTACTTTTGCATAGCTTGTAAATTCTGGTTTGTATTAGTATTTTCTAAAATAAATAAGTAATTTAGTATTTTCTAAAAATAAATAAGTAATTTATTATTTTAATTAATGATACTAACCTTCCATATTTTTATTATTTATTTGGTCATCGTGATCAATAGCATCTGAATAAAAGAATAATAATTAGAAAAAAATTGTTTTATGCAAATAATAATAATAATACTAGAGTTTCATTCCGTTCCAATTAATAAATAAACCAATTTTTTTAAAAAATCAGCCCAATTAAAAACGTTTATTTTATTTACCTTCTGTATTTTTATCATTCATTTGGTTTCCATGATCAATAGCAACCTTCCATATTGATATCAACTAATATTTGTAAATAATATTAGTATAAAAAAAATAAAATATAATATAAAATTAAGAATAAAAATAACTTTTAAATACCATTTAATTGAGGCATAGACAATGTCTACTTTTGAAAAGCATCAGTATTTATTGAAACCATGGGTTGTGATTGTTCAATAGAATTATTACATAATTTAGAAATCATAGCAGGTGAAAATTGTGTTCATGAATCAATATGAGGAAGTGGGCGAGCTTGAATGTAACCTTCTAATGGCATATCAATTGGCCATTCCCAATAAAAATATTTAGAAATCCCTGGTATTGTTTTGACCTTAGGTTTTTTTTTTTCCTAAATCATTATTTGTTTCGTGTTCAAATATATTTGGTTCAATGTTTGCAAAATGTGCTCCAGTAATATTCTTTCCAGTTTCTACTATATCTTGACCTTCTTTTATATCACACCCAATTCGAATATAAACGTTTTATAGCATATGTGATCTAATAAAAATTATGAATTGATAAAAATATTTTATATATGTAAATAATAACAAAATTTATAAAGCTTACCGAAGCATGATAACTATCAATTGTAGTTTTAGCTTCGCTTGGTTCTAAAAATAACCAACTACATATGTGTATTTGATACCAATCATACCAATGAGCAATAATCGACATTAATTCAGAGTTATGATAGTGTGGACCATTATCTGATAGAATACGTATCCATTTTAATTTTTTTTCTATTGATCCAAAAACAGCTTCAAAACAAGATGCTGTAAACCAGGCATCTTCTTTAGTATCAGTGGACCAATGATTACATGCATTAACATCTAGGAAAATTTCATTTTCTTTTTTGTAAAAATTAAAATAGCTAAAGGATTGTTCTTTAGTTTCACGTGCTGACTTAGATAATACACACATTTTTAGTTTCACGTGCTGACTTAGATAATACACTCATTTTGTAGTCTGCTATAAGTAAAGCACCATCTTTACTCAATTGTACCAAAGATGATTTAAATTGAGCATTCAGGAATATTTTTCTAGCTTGATGAGAAAGAAAATATTTTAGTTGCTCCTTTATTTGATCTAATAATTTTTTTTTTTGTTCAAAAGAAATATGTGAATATAAAAAATTGAAAAAATTGAAAAATTCATTGCAATTGATACAACAAGAAATATAATACTGATTACACTCTCAAAATGCATATAAAAGACAATGGTTTATGTATTCATAATGAGATAATGTTTCATATTTGCTAATTACCAATTCACATTCAAAATTTCGGTTCATATGCATTCTGAGTTTTTCTATCTGATTAATAACATTATCCTAATAAATAAAAGTTAGATTATTAGTTATTTGATATAACTAAAAATATTGAATTTTAATAAACATATTTGACTTACTAATATTTTTTTATCATAAAAAGTATTTCAAGCAATTGTCATTAAATTTTGAAATTCTTCGAATCCATAATCATTATATATTAAACACAATTCACCTAAATATTCCCAATATTTTATATGGTTACAATTAGCTAACCATGCTATAAAAGAAGTTTTTTTCATACCATTAGAATATAATTCTTCAAATTTGTATCATAATGCTTGTTTTTGATCTTGTAAATATAATATTGATAAATTAGTTTTAGTATCTACTTTATATGAGCTCATGGATACATTGCTTTTGTCTTAAAAAAAAAGTTCAAATTCTTTTTCTTTAATTTCAGACATATGATAAACTGTTTGTTGAGGTTTTGAAATAGGTGATGCACCTGGACCATTAAGTCTAGCATGCTTACGTGCTGAATTAATGCTTGTTGAACCAACCTAAATTATAAAAATAATTTATAATTTTATAAAAAAAAAAATAAATTTATTAGTTATTGCAATTTTGTAATATTTGAATAATAAAGTAAAAATAAAAATATAAATAATTTTAGTTATTTGATTGATAAATATAATATGGTACAAACTTGTAATTTTTCCCTAAGATCTTTATAACAAAATTTATCAGCTATTATAGATAAAATTCGAATTTTCCCATCTATTCCACGTTTATTATTTTTTAATACAACTCTAAAATTTTCCCAAAATAAATTATTACTATTTTTAATTTCAGAAAATTCTTTGCTAAATTTTTATAATTCAACATTAGTTCAATTAAAAAATAAAAATAAAGTTTCTTTATCACTACTTGGATCTATTGCCCTATTCCAAAATTCTATATCAGAAATATCCTTTTCAAATGAAGTAACATCAGAACATCTACAGGATTTGAATATAGCTTTACATGCACGTAATTCTTTTTCACAAATTTGATAATTATCTGGATAAATTTTTTGTAACCATTTTGGAATTTGAATAATTGTACTTTTTTGAAGTAACCGTCATCAAATAATTTTTTCCAATCTAATAATATTGTTGTTGTAATTTTTCTAGGTTTTATATGATAATCAAATGCTTGTTGAAGAATATCAAAATTATTCCACTCATTTGGTGTACATATATGACGGTTATTAGAAGGTTGTTGTAAAATAGATTGTATAATTGGATGTGTAATTCCAAATAAATCATTTCCATCAAATTTTTTATTAATTCTAGATTTTTTCCATACATTATTTGGTGTTTCATCTTGATATTGAATATTTTTTTTTGATTCTTGATAAATATCAAGAATACATACATTATTTTTAATCTGTTGTAAAATAATAGATAGTTTTCCCCGAAATTTAGTTATAATTGAAGAAGAAAATTCACTCCCTGCACCATTAAATTCATTATTATCTGAATAACCAATACTTGTTATTACAATTAAAAATGACTCAACATTAATAAATATTGGAAAAAATATTACATCTTCCACTAATTTTTCTACAATATTATTATTATAAAATCCCATTATTGTTGGTCCTGAATACTCGGTTTTTCGTTAAAATATTTCTTGATATAAAGTATTTATTGCTGCAGAAGCAGATGCCATAATTTCTGTACTCTTTTCTTTACATGTACAAACGAACCCTGGTTGCAATGGATTTGTTATACTTTGAACAACAGAAAGAGTAAATAGTTCATTATTAAGTTCACAGGTGACTCTCAAATATAGACGATAAGGAATGGGTAAAATATAATTTTTACTATTTTTAATAGTTTTTGAACCCACCAATTTCGTACAAACACACCATAATGTAAGTTAGAAACTAAAATGCCCTCTGTGATAAGATTTACAGACTGTTGCGACATAGTAATGAGTATATGAAATTTTCCGTCATAGTTTATTATAGATTGCAGATCATTTTGTACTACTGAGTGACGAATTAGCAATTAATAACAAAATATCTCTGCTGAATTATATAGCAAAATTTACAATTTCTTGAATAAATGCTACATCAGAGAAAAATAAGTTTTCCACTGGATTTTGCAAAATAAATCCAAGCCTAAGCAAAAACAGTTATGAGAAAAAATACACTCACTAAAGGAAGCCGTTTGAAGGAAGAAATTATAGAATTATTAGAGAAAGTTCCGGAAGACGTTAATACAATTACGCAAAAAAGGTATGCTATTTTCGGTCGCAGCAAACGACTTCAAAGCTTGCAAACTAATACCTAGTTTTCATTCCAGGATTTTGAGGATCTCGTTAGCATCACGAAGATAAATATGAAATGGATTATGAAAATTTATGGGCTATTCTAATTGAATAATTCAACTTTTATTAGCATTTACATACTTCCAATGACACCCTCCGACACGGATTAGACGTCCTTTGCAAACATTACCAATATTTGACTTATCAATTCCAGTTATATGTTGTGCTTCAGCTAAAGATGAAAATTTTCGGGAAAAACCATTATTGAAAAATTGCTTAACAACACGTTGGTTCCCAAGTCTGAGATGCACACCATGTTGATTATTTTCCTTTTGATTCACCCATTCGAGATTTGATGCTTTATTATTGGTGGAATTCCCGTCAATATGATTGATGTATTCTTTGCCTTCTTCTTTGGGACAAAATGCTAATGCAACCAAACGATAAACCTGATATTTTTCTCAGCGACTCTAAGATATCCTGCATCCAGGGATCCTCGAGATATTAAGCAATTCGGAAACTGAACCCTCCCTAAGGATGAAACTCTGAATTTTTGGGAATTAAGCTTTATTTCTTTCCATTCTTCATTGTAATCTTGTTCTATATAATCTTCATAATACAGCCAATGCCACCTTCCAGAAGTATTCAGCTTTCTGCTACAACGTGACAAAATATGAGTTCCTGAAATCTTAAGAGTTTTTGATGCAAGAGTGATAGAATCCCAAATCTGAATAATATTTCTGTCCAAAGTCATTTGCAATTTTTCTAGAACTACTACGATTAGGATTTCGAAATACCATATGTTCAGTATTCTCTTTAGGAGTTATCCATTCCAAATTAACAACTCGATTATCATGTCTGATTCCATTTTTATGGTTAATGAAAGGCTTGTTCTCTGGATTAGGGATGAATGTTTGCGCAACCAAAATATGAACTGCAATACTCTTTTTAACACAATTAACTTTAAGCTCAATTCGTATATAACCTTTCCTTTTACAAGGATTTAGCCTAAATATCACACCTCTTTTGTTCTTGGTGCATCCGAGATTTGAAACTAGCAATTCTGAAGCAGTTGTTAATGGTAACCAAACTTCCATTATGATATCTATTATTTATTATCATATCACATCTAATATATTAATAAAAGTTTATTGGACAAGACTCTGTTGGATTTTAAAAAAAAAAATTTATTATCATATCTACTTTTTAAATTTAGATCTGCTCCATCGAATGTGCCTTGAAACCTATATTATGCAAAAAGAAGAAAGACCTTCATGTCCAATTTGCCCTACAGCAATTGAAATTAATAAAGAATTTATCCTAGCTTCTGATAAATGTCATATAGTACCAAAAATCATGATAAAGAAAAGGTGTCACAACAATCCAATATAACTATATGCAATGAAGAGAATTTAGAGTTGATTATGAGAAATGGGGTTTGTGGAAATGACTCTGTTCTAGCTACAAGTCCTATTAGCAATGAAAAAGGTAACTTAGTACAAGTCAATTTAACTGATAAAACTGATATGAATGATACCATTATGCAGGATCAATTTGCAGGTTAAGGGAATGATACTACCAATTCATAAACATGCACATCTCATCAAGTATCTCCAAGAGTTATTCATGAGCAGGATAAATTTCAGGAATTATTGCAAGAGTTATCTACACCTATCAAAGGAGAGCCTACCGAAATCAATGATGATGAAGGAATAGAGGGTTTGATTTTGCACAGTTTAGTTCAATTATATCAAAAAGTAATGAAGGCTAGATTAAAAGTCATAAAAGTAGATCAAGAAGAAATCTTGTGCTGGTATTATTACACTAAAGGGTGTGAAGACAGAGTAAAGGAAATTATGGAAAATGATCATAGACTTAATAGACAACAGGCTATGAGTCAGGTATATGACAAGGTCAAAAATCACTTTTCAAATATTACACTGGTGAATTTGTGAAAGAAAATCCAGAAGGCTAGAGTAATGTATAAATTATTTGTGAAGATTGGTAAAGGAAAGATTAAATATATCAGATCATTTAAGGCTAACACTGTTACAGAATGAAATTATCATGAAAAGTATAATATACAACACTAGAAAAACCTACAGATAATTAATAATAACTTTAGAAAATAGTAGTATTTAAAATTTAATTAGTAAATATTAACTTATGTAACTTTAATAATTTTTATAACCTGTAATATACATTAATTAGTCGCGAAATAGTAGTACAAGATCACGTGTCCACGTGATATTTAGTTACACAAACATAACTATCAATTCATAATATTAATTATCATCATTTAACATATTTTAACAATAATTAATAACATATAGTATTAATTAGTATTAGATATATTTAGTAAATAATATAAAAGAATAATAATCAATAATAGTAGTATACAGTAAAACACAGTAGGCACAGTAATGAAAATTATTAGATTAAGGAACTGAAATTATTTTGTTCTTCTTTAGTTTATAATTTTATAATTTTGAATTTTAATAATTTGTAACTTATTTGAAATTGATAAATTTAATTTTGTAATTTGTAACTCCAAGATAAATACTTGTAAAATTATCCTGCAATCGAATTAATAAAATAATAAATATTGGAATTATTAAATAAAAGTTATATTAAATGATAAAATATATAATTAACAAAGGAATAATAGATATTATGGGATTAAATACTTGGTTGTATAATTGTATAATATTATTATTCTTGAGTTAATGAAATTAATTATAAACTATTATTATAAACCCTGGACTTGGAATAATAATTAATCTGAATAATTGAAGATAATATTCAAAGTTGATGAAATTAAAAGATGATTAATGAATGGATATTAACACTAAGGATAATGATGAACTTGAAAAGATATTGGAATACATTATATGAAAGGTCTGATTTCCTTTCTAAAATAATTGAATCAGTGGTACCTTCTAAAACAACTGAATAACAGTTTTACCTTTGGAAAAGGACTTTAAACTTTTTAAAAAAACCATTAAGTCACTTTACTGGTTAGCTTCAAGAGAACTGGAGACCACCAGTGATAATTTGATACTTTCTAGTGAAAAGGGATCTTAATTATTACAAGAAGAACAGATGTGAAAATAAGTAATAAAACTATTAGAAAGAATAAATGAAACTGTAGAAAATGTATTACTGTTAAGATGATAATTCAGAAATAAATGTTGAAAATATAAGGGAAACTCTGTTAAATTGAAATAAAAAAGAATTGACAAAAATATCGAATTGAATAAAACTGACAAGTCTTCAAGATTCACTCCATTACTACTGTCAAGAAATATTTAATTAAATATAGAAATTATTAGAAGTCACTAAGTGCAAAACTTCTAACTGGACTTTAAATACTTATACCTCTAATTAGAAGTCAAGTACAAAATCTCTAGCGAAGTAATTGTTAGTATAGATAAACTGAACTTGATCACCTCGTACCTGAAAACAATTAAAGAGGATGCTGTCAATATTTTGAAAGTTATAGTACATGGCTATTGAAAAGGTAAACTGTCACTGTTAATACCTAATAGTGTGTGACACAGTATACTCAACTTAAAAATATTTTAAAAATTAATTCATACTAAAAAATTAGTTACCTTCATAAGGATGTGACAAATAAGAAATTTTTCAAATAATCACAAAAAGATCAACAAAAAAAAACTTATAAAAGAGACAGCAAAATAACAAAGTATTTTTCAAAAAAGTTAAAAATAAAAATAAAAATAATAAAAACTGGTATACAGAAAGAAATATCAACTATACAGAAAAGAAATATCACATCTAATATTAACCAAGAATTAGAAAATATTAATTGGAATATACAGAGAAAAAAAAGTTCTCAAACTACCTCACCAATATTTTTTTTTGTTAATTCAAGTTATGAAACAACTAAAGAAAACTTTCCTGAAGAATCATACCAAAGTTTAGAGATAAGTAAAAAAGAATTTGAAGAATTAAGAAGAGAAATAGTAAATATTCAAGAAGAAATAACTAAAGGATTGAGGAAAGTAACAAGATCAAGAAGTAATAGTTTCAAACAACAGTTAAAGATAATAACAGAAGAAGATGATGAAATAGAACAACAAAACCTGAAGGATTTAATAAAAGAAAATAATTAGAAAAACTACAATATATTTGATCTTGAAGATAATACTGCGAGTGAAGAAGAAGAGGATAGAGAACAAGAAGAATTAGATAACAATACAAGAAAAATGGATTTTTTATCATTTAAATTTCAAAGATTTATTGGAAATAAAACTCAAGATCCTGAAAAATGGTTGAAAGAATTTGATAAAGTAGCAATTATTAATTAATGGAATGATGATAGAATGAGAGAAAAAATGTATAGATTCTTAGAGGAAGGAACTAAAGAATGGTATCAAGAAACATATGTACAAGGAGGAGATGATAATTATTATTTCACCTTGGAAAAATTAAAAATATCTTTTAGAGAAACCTTTTGCAATCAGAGATGGAAAAATAAATGGAGAAATCAATTAGAAAAATTAAAACAACAACCTGGAAAAGTAATCGAAAGATATTATACAAGATTCAAAAAGGTTATAAGAAAGATAGAAGAAATGGGAGAAGAACAAAAAATGCTTTACTTTACTAGAGGATTGAGAAAAGAATTATTCCCAATAGCAAGTATATATAAACCAGATAATATAAAGGGATTAGTGAAATTAATTCAAAAGTATAAAGTAGCTAAAAATTTAGAAAAAGAAATAGAATCTGGAAATGAGATAAAGTATAAAAGAATAATTAACAAAAAGAAGAAGAAAATAATCTTTGAAGAGGAATCTTCTAGTAATGAAGAAACACCTGTAAAGAAAACTACTAAAAAGAAAGAAGAACCAAAAGAAGATCTTATGGAACAATTAGTAAAACAATTTAAAGAATTGAAAATTAAAATAGAAAAGATTAAAGAATCTCAAAATAATAATATTGAATGCTACAATTGTAGAAGAAAAGGTTATTTCAGAAAAGACTGCAAAAGCTTAGGAAGAAATTTCAATAATAATTATGGATATCACAATGGTAATAATAATTTTAACAGAAATAATTATCAAAATAATAATATGAATAGTAACAATCAATAAGGAAACAGAACAAATTAAAATGAAAATGGAAGAAGAAACAACAATAGAAATCAATACAATAACAGGAATCAAAATCAAAATAATGATATTTGAAATCACACCCTTACTAATTTTATAAGTATTGAAAAAGTTGATGAGTATAATATTGATGAGGAAACAGAAGAAATTATGACACTATTGAATGAAAACTTTGACAGTTTTGAAAATTTAAAAGTAAATAAAAGAAAAGAATCTGCAAAACCAGAATTGATTTATAACTATAGAAATAATTTGAAAAGAAAGAAAAAAGAGAACAAAAACTTAGAACCAAAACTAATGGAATAGATACCAAATAAAAAAAAGTTAACAAAATCCTCTGAAAAACTATTTAAAAAAAGAAAACAATTAGAATTATTAAAAGGATCTGAATTTAATTTAATAAAGAAATTGCAAGAACAAAAATTAAAAATTACATTATCACAATTATTAAAAATTAGTTTTCAGGAAAGAAAAAAGCATTAAGAATATCAAAAGAACCTGTTACAAAATTAGTAAGACAAAATGATAATACAAAAACAACCATCTTAAAATGTGAAATAATAGTTAATAGATTTAGAGTACCTGTTACTATTGATAGTGAAATAGTTACTAGTATAATTTCAGAAAATACAATGGAACAATTACAGTATAATATAGAAAAAGTAACTAATTGTAAAATTATATCAGAAAATAGAGAAAAGAATGAATCTATGAGAAGAATTAGAGATTTCCCTATTGAAATTGAAGGAAAAACAATATCAATTAATATGGAAGTAATGAAAACTAAAACATACCATATATTATTAGGTAATAATTGGATAATGAAAGTAGGAGCTAGTTATAATTGAAAAAATCAAGAGTTAACCTTTAACTGAAAAAACTAAAGTATCAAAACTATAACAACATATAAATAAACAGAAGATAATTATAAAAGTAATGATGATTATGAAAGTGATAATGAGGAAGAACAAGTTCTTTTTCAAGAAAATTATAAACTAAAACAAGATTAACCTCACTTGGATAAGATAGATTATGAAAAAAGTAATTTAGAAGAGAGACTAGAGATAAGGAAATTGTCATCAACTAAATATATAGTAAAACTTAAAGAGTTCAAAGTAAAAGAATTAAAACAAGAACAAAAAGAGAATTTCAACAAACTAATAAAACAATATGAAGAAATATTTGCAAAAGAAATATATCAATTAGGAAGAACTAATATTATTAAATATGGAATAGAAATAAAAGAAAATATTAAACCAATTAAACAACAATATTATAAGACAAACCATGCAAACCAAAAATATATTAAGGAAGAAATATAACAATTATTAAAAGATGAAATTACAAAAAAATCATATAGTCCTTGGACTTCATCAGTAATACTAGTAAAGAAAAAGAATGGAAAACTTAGATTTTGTATAGATTATAGAAAACTAAATAGTGTAACTAAAAAGGATGCTCACCCTATATCACAAATAGATAATATGTTAAAAACATTAGAAGAAGTATAATGGTTTACTACTTTGGATTTAGCAAGTGGTTATTGGCAAGTAGAAATAAAATCCAAATATTAACAAAAAATAGTATTTGTTACAAAACAAGGAATATATGAATTCACAATAATGCTTTTTGAATTAACTAATGTACCAACCACTTTTCAAAGATTAATGAACACTGTCTTAAATGGAATAATAAATAATGGAGTAATGGTATACCTGAATAATATAATAATTTATTCAAAAACATTTGAAGAATATTTAGAAAAACTGGAAGAAGTATTTTGAAGAATTAAAGTAGTAAGATTAAAGATAAAATCAAGTAAATATGAATTTCTGTAAACAGAACTTACATTTTTAGGACATGTAGTAAGAAAGAATAGAATAAAACCAGATCCCAAAAAGATAGAAAAAGTAAAAGACTTTTCAAGACCTACAACTTAACAAAAATTAGAAGTTTCTTAGGACTTGCCTCATACTATAGAAGTTTATTAAAAATTTGTACAAATAACCAGACCAATAAATCAATTAGTCAAGAAAAATGAACCCTTTATTTGAACTGAAAAACAAGAGAAAGTTTTTAAAACATTAAAATAAGCTTTAATAACAGTATCAATATTAAGATATCCAGATTTCAATAGAACATTCTACTTGATAACAGATAGATCTGCAAAAGGATTTGAAGTAGTATTAGCACAAATAGATGATGAAGGAAAAGAATATGTAGTATCATATGCAAGTCAAAGTATAGAAGGATTCAAGAAAAATTACAATCTAACAAAATTAGAATTAAATGTAGCAATATAGATAATAGAAAAATTCCATTATTATTTAGGATATAAACATTTTGTACTATTAACAGATCATATAGTAATGCAATATTTGAAGAAAAATAATATAAAAAAGACAAAAAGCAGAATAGTAAAATAAATAGTAAAAGTCTTACCTTTTGATTTTGAAATAAAATATAAATTTGAAAAAATAAATACGAATGCAGATATACTATCAAAATTATAAATGGATGAAGAATTATATCAACAAATAACCTTGTACTTAAAAGAAAAAAGAATCAATAAAAACTTAGAGAATAAAAAGAAACACAATTAATCAACAAAGCAAAGTATTATTAAATTATTAATGGACAGTTATATAAAAAGTCAAAAAAATGAAATTATGAACCACTGAAAGTATTAAAATGATCAGAATTTGAAACATTAATAAAAATGATACATAGCCAACCTACAGTAGAACATTTAGGAATAGAAATAACATACAACAAAATAAAAGAAAAATATTATTGGAACCAAATGTATGATGATATTAAAGAATATATCAGAACATGTAACACTTGTCAAAAATTTGAAAAACCTGAAAGAAATGAACCATTATATTTAATAAAAGTAATATAACCATTTGAAAGAATAGGAATAAATATAGTAGAACTATTACCAAAAACAAGAAACAAAAATAAATACAAGGTAGTAGTAATTGAATATCTTATCAAATAGGTAGAAATGAGAGCACTAGATAAAACAACTACAGAAAATATAATCAATTTTATATTTGAAGAGATAATTTGTAGATATGAAATACCAAAAATAATATTAACAGATCAAGGAAGCCATTTTAAAAATAAGATGATAAAAGAATTGTGTGACAAATTGAAAATTCAACACAGATTATTATCACTTTATTATTCTCAAACAAATGGATTAGTAGAAAGATTTAATAGAACATTAATCACTATGTTAGCAAAAACAAATGATATATTTAATTGGAATTTACATATACTTTCTGTATTATTTACTTACAGAATTATACGTGTTGCCCAAATCCCAAATCATTTGGGATTTGGGACGCCAAAATCCCAAATTACTAGTATTTGGGATTTGGGATTTGGGATTTCGGCAAAAAATACTAATCATAATTTGGAATTTGGGATTTGGGATTTCGGCATTTGGGATTTTGGCATTTGGATTTTGAATTTGGGTGGCAGGTATATACAGAATAGCTAAACATAGTACCACTAAATATATTCCATTCTATTTAAATTATGGATGCAACCCTGTATTACCTCTAGAATTAAAAAACAAGGAAGAAAATAAAGAAGAGATAAGCTTGAAAGATTTAATATTAAAAAGAATATATGAGATAGAAGAAATGTTATCACAACATTAATAAAAAGCTAGAGAACTAATCAGATTATCTCAAGAAAAATTACAAAAACAATATAAAGATAAAAAAATGAAAAAGGAAATCTATTATTAGAAAGGAAATAAAGTATTATTGTATGACTCAAGATTAGATAAATAGTGGTTAGGCAAACTTGATAAGAAATAGAAAGGACCATTTACAGTAGAAAAAAGATTAGATAAAGGAAGTTATATCTTATTAAATGAATTTAGAAATTTAAAAGAACCAATACATTCTAATAGATTAAAATTATTCAGGAGTAGAGAATCATGGGAACCATTGATAAGAATTTAGAAAATATATAAAGAAAAAGATAAAAACACATGATGAAAATAATTTAATTAAAGTAACAAACAACAAATAAAGATAAGGGATGGCAAAGAACAGTTGATCAAAACAAATAATAACAAGATATAATACAAGTACATCAAAATAAACAAAAAAAGAATTATAAAAAAGATGGGAATTTAATCAAGATAAAAAACTTATCTTCAATGAAGAAATCCTTGAAAAACAAAAGACCTGAAAATAAAAATCAAATCTTTAGAAAAACCTATTTAGAAAATAATAAATTAAGAAATTTGAACAAATCCTTATCAAAAGAAACCTTAAAATTAAAGAACAAAAACCATAAGTTACAGAAGGAGATTTGAATCCTTAAACTATAACCTAGGATAGTATACTTCTGAACTCTGCAACAAATATAAAGAAAGACTTACTTAATATTCCCAAACTATTAATATTAACAAGAATTGTGACAATTCAAAGTATAGAAGAAACTACTTAAAGAAATGTGAATACAGAAGAACTCCTATATATGAAATATCTTTAAGATAGAAAGAAGAAGGAGATCCTGATTGGAGATTTGATACACACTATTATTTTTATAAAAAAACAACTAAATAAAGAGATCTTTTATCTTTTAATATCAACAATTAATAGTATGAAAGATGTAGAAAATGTTAAAGAAAAGGTAAAGAATATACCCCTGAATGAAAAGAATTATATGAATTAAAAAGATCTCAAATAAAAAAAAATAAAAAAAATACAGAATTCTAAACCTATAATAGTAAAAAGAACAAAAACAAACCCTCTTGAAATAAAAAAGAATATTTATACTAATGGATTAATCTATAATCCAAGAAAAAACAACTACAATCAAAAGGGAGAATCAAGTAAAGAAAAAATTGACTGGACCAAAGATTCAGAAGAAGAAATAATGAGGAAAACAAACTTTAATAAAAAAGGAAAGAACAAATATTCTAATTGGAAAGAAAGTGAAAAAATAGCATGAAGTAAATATTGCATACCAATATGTTAATATTTTGATTACAAGAAATTGAAGAATGGAGAAAAACACATATTTGTTACTAACTTAACTATAATCCATGACCTAAGATGTTATTTCTATGAAGCAATAGAATATGATAAAACAGGAATTGAATATTCAATTTGTACTTGTTATAGGGAATTGAGTAAATATCATATTGAACATGAACATATAACAAATCCCTGCAAATATGAATTAAGAGTATTTTGAAAAGTAAAATCTTTCACTAGAGAAAGATGCAAATGAGTACAATGTGAGTACTACAAAGAGTATATGCATTGTGAACATTTATACTGTTGGAAACATAAACAGTATATATTTGATAAATATAACAAATACCCAAAATATAAAAATAAATTAGGAATAACTGAAAATGAATACTGGAAAAAGTTAACAATTAATATTATAGAATTTAAACAAAACATGAGATTAATAGATGAACACAAAAGAAGAATATTTGCAGAAATAAAAGAAGAAAAAGAATTATGAAAATAAGAAAAAGAATTACGAGAATAACAAGAGAAAGAATTACAAGAACAACAAGAAAGAGAAATCAAAGAAATGTTAAAAATAATATTTCTGGAAGAAAAATGGAAAATGGAAAATAAAGAAACAGAAAAGACTAAATTCTAACTACAATATAGAAGAGAAAATGAAAAACTAACACAACAACTGGAACAGATAAAGAAAATTAATAAGGACTTTGAAAAACAAGTAGAAAATAAACAAGAAGAATAGCAAAAATTGTGAAAAGAATTATTCTTAAAGAAAAAAAAAGTAAAAATTCTTACCTAACAAATCAAGAAATATAAAGTGATTAAGAAATTAACTTGAAAAAAAGAAACTTTATTAAATTACTGTCAAAGATGCAAAGAATTGAAAGGACACTATGAATATTGCATAGTAACCATAATTTGATATTATAAAATAATATATGAAAATAAAAGAAAAATTAATAGAAAATTAAATGAAAATCTGAAAGAATATAAAAGTTTATTTGAAGAATATAAAAAGTTAAAAAAGAATAGAGAAAAAGAAGTAATAATTAATTTAATAAAATAATGAAAACATTTGATAAAATAATTAATAATAACTTGTAGACTGAAGAGCTAAAATGAATACTAATTAAAAATTAGTACCATGTTGAATAGCAATGTGTATAGTGAAAATCCTAAAAAACTTATAAAAATCCTGAATATCCTACTTGGTCAAAAAGTAGAAAAACAATTATGACAACAATTAATAAACTAAAAATAATTGAATATACTATAACAATTCTATACGAACCTAACTCCTGGAAGATCTGAATCAACAAAAGAAAAAATTATGCAAAAGAATTTTATGAACACTGGCAAATTCCTGGAAAATATATTGAAAAAACAAACTTAACAAGATGATATGCAGCTTAAAGAGAAATACTTGAAGAGACTGGAATAAAATTTAAAATGAGCGACCTAAAATATTGAAAAACAGAATATTACCAAAGAAAAAATGAATGAAGAATAGTTCATTATTTCAAAACAATTACAAACGAAATACTAAAACTAATGGAACCATGGAAAATGACTAATTGAAAGTTGAGATATATTAAATCAATATTAAAAGAACCTGTTATTCAATCAGTTCAAGATATACTAACTAAGAAACAATAGGTAGAAACTTCAATAATAAGAATTGATGGAACATGTGGAGCAGAAAAAACTATTTTAGTGAAAGAATATAAAGAATATCTAGAAAAAAGAGAATTGAGAGTAAAAATATTGAATGAATTCTTTATCACCGAAGATTCTTTTAAAAGATTAAAGAAATATGGAGAAAACCTGAAAAAATATAAGAAACAAGAATTAGATTGAGAAAAATTCTGAAAAGAGACTATAGAATAGAAAAGATGAATAAGAGATAATTGAATAATTTAAATTTATATTTACATAACACATGAAGGAAAACCGGATGTAATATTAATAGATCGAAACTTAATGTCAACAAAATTCTTCATGGAAACAATGAAAAAGAAAGGATATTTTGAAGAAGAGGATAAAAAGGAAATTTGTAAAAACTATAAACAATGGAAAGGATTATTAACAGAAGCATTAATGATTTTGTAGAACATTTCAATTGAAAAAACTAAAAAAGACTGAGATTTAGAGGAAGACCTAAAAAAGAAAACATAAAATATTTTCAAACATTAGTAGAAATATATCAAGAAAATACTATTAAAATATATTCGAATGTAAAAGTAATCACTAAATAAACTTTCATTTCAAAAGAAGAAATTAAAAACTTTATAACTGATATTATTAATGAAAAAAAAAATATATTCTTGAATTAGAGAATATCACAAATAAAATGTCACCTCAAAAGAAGAGAAGAGTAGAAGAAGAGATAACTAACCTGGATATAGTAAAAGTAACTAAAACCTAGATAAAAGAAATATTTAAAATTCAAAACAATTTGAAAGAAAAAACAGTACAAATATTGAAAGTTCAAAACATGATTACAATAATGAAAAAAACTTATCTATTAGAAGAAAATAAAGAGAAGATAAAACTAAGGAAAATTATAAGAAATGGAGAAGTAGATTTATTTGGAGAAATAGTAATATATAATCAAATATTATAATGGATAGTATAATGTAAAATAACAAAAAGATTAGAAAACAGTATAGTAAATAAAATGAAAGGATTATTATCTTCTAGATCAAATACAATAGGATTTATCATATATGGAAAAAGGAAGAGTAACACTGAAATAATAACCAAAACAGTAAACAGTGATATATTTATATGTTATATAGAAAAATTACATATATTAAGAAGTCAAATCAAAATAAATACTTGAAGAAAGGAATTAAAACTACTGCAGTAACAAGAATACACATGGACAAAATAGAAGATGCTGAATTTAATAACTTGAGAAGGATTACTAAAGTATGAAGAATTAAAAATGTAAATATTCAAAGTTGAAAAACAACTATATATTAAAATGTGAACATTTTGTTTAAGTGAAAAAAAACTGTTACAGAATGAAATTATTATGAAAAGTATAGTATACAACATTAGAAACATCTGCAGATAATTAATAATAACTTTAAAAAATAGTAGTATTTAAAATTTAATTAGTAAATATTAATTTATGTACAGTGTAGGATATTTAAAGACTGAAATAAAATTACTATTTAAAAAAAGGTAACTTCAAATTCTTCATGAGTGATACAAAAAAAAAGGGGCCAATATTTTGTAACCAATTATTTTAGTTACAAAATAGTAGTCTTTTTTTTAAAAAATAATTATTTATTACTAAGTTATAATGATTTTAAAATATGCATGTTTTCAAAATTAATTTTGGATTTTTGAGATATTTTAACTTTTTAAAATTTATACAGAATTTATTCTATATATAGAAGTAAAAAAAGTACCTAGTTATATGTATATTTAATCAAAAAATAAATCTGGGTGATCAAAAAATTTTGAATTTTAAATAAAATAATTTCATCTTCTATGAAAAACTATTTCAACTTTTTTTTCTGAAATTACAATTTCAGATTCTCAAAATAATTTTGCGTGCAAGTATATTTTAAAGTACACTATTTTAATATGATTGACTATAAATGGGATATATAATGTGATATCCCTTTAATTTTATTGATCAATATTTTTCTAATATTTAAGTCACAAAAAAAAATCTTTTAATAAAATATACTTAAATAGAAATATTCCATATTTCAAAATATAATAATGTGAGGAAAAAAGTAGTCAAAAAAAAATAAGAAAAATTTGAAGAACAAATTTTTGAAAAGGATGGTGACCAAGAAGAAATTGAAGAGAAAAGGATTATACTTGCACGCAAAATTATTTTGGAATCCCAAAATTGTAATTTCGAAGAAAAAAGTCAAAATAGTTTTTCATAGAAAACGAAATTATTTTATTTAAAACCCAAAATTCTTTGACCACCCAGATTTATTCTTTGATTAAAGATACATATAACTGGATACTTTTTTTACTTCCATATATAGAATAGATTTTGCATAAATCTCAAAAAGTTGAAATACCTCAAAAATCCAAAATCAATTTTAGGAACATGTATAAAAAGGATACGTACACACTTACTTGTAACAGCCCTTGTATAGAAGAAACTAAAAAAAAAAAGAAAAGTAAAAAATATACTAAAATCAATTTATTATCATAAGTTTTATGTCTCTGGTACACTTGTTAAAGTTGTCAAAAGAATCTTTAAAATCATTAACTTTTTTGAGTTTTCAATTTTGGTATCTTCAACATTAGTATTCCTGACATATTCAAATTTGACAAAATTGAATAACATTAAGAACAAAAGTAGAAATAAAAGTGAAAATGATGACAATAAGAAATTATTCAATATACTTAATGATACAATTATCCAACTTCAAGAAGACTTCCTAAAAAATAGTAAAATATTTATAACTTTTGAGTTTAATGAATAACAGGTTGTCTATAAGTATTTTATATAACTATATCAGGAAATTTTTTCTAGTGAAAACTTTTGAAAGTTAATATTAATATAAGTATTTTACTGTTTTTTAATATGTTATCCTTCGAAGGTCTTCGCTAACCTTTGAAAATTATCGATTTTGATATTTTCACATGGTAAAATTTTGCGAATATTATTGTTTTCGTAATAAATTCATATCAATAACCTTCAAAGATTATTGATTTTGATATTTTCATGTACAAAATTTTACAAATATTATCATTTTCATAGTAAATTCGTATTGATAATCTTTGAAGGTTATCAATTTTGATATCTTTATGTGCAAAATTTTGTAAATATTATTATTTTTGTAGTAATTTTATATCAATAACCTTCGTTTATGTTAGATATTTATAATATATCATTTTGATAGTCATCACTTGTATTTATATCACTGTGATTTTTAATTGACATTACACTGTCAACGATATCCTTCAAGGTTTATCGTAGTAATTTTAATTGAAATTGTATTGTTAATAATGTCTTTTGAAGTTTATTGCAGCAATTTTAATTGATATTGCACTGTCAATAATATCTTTCGAAGTTTATCACAGCAATTTTAATCGACATTACACTATCAACGATATCTTTCGAAGTTTATCGCAACAATTTTAATTGATATTATATTGTTAACAATGTCTTTCGAAGTTTATTGTAGCAATTTTAATTGACATTGCACTGTCAACAATATCCTTCAGAAGTTTATCATAACAATTTTAATCAATTTTACACTGTTAACAATATCCTTTGAAGTTTATCGTAGCGAAATTGCATTGTTAACAATATCTTTCAAAATTTATCACAACAATTAAGGTTAGTATTTATG
>CAJVPK010000647.1:0-24910 GCA_910592015.1 Diversispora eburnea | reverse complement strand
ATTTTCTTCATAATAAACTTATACCTTTTATATTAAAACTCTGTTCTTTTTATTAATTTATATTCTTCGAATATAAAATTTGACTTATAAATATCTGTTACTATTTTATAAACCATTGATAAATATATTTAATTCTTTATCTTAATTTCTTAACTTGACCTTTAAAATTGAATCATTAGTCAATAATTTAAATCCTGTGATCTTAAATCTTAAGTCCTTTTAATTAGTTTTAGTATTTAACTTTAATAATTCTTTATTTCTTCTTTATGATCTTCTTCAATTTGTAAACTAAAGTAACTGTTTACGAGTTGCTAGTTATAAATTGCCTTTTGGAAAAATAAAATTAGTCCAATAGGTCAACTAGTAACAACATCCATACTCAAGAATCTGATAATATTTATAGTGATAACTATAACCACACATTAATACTTTACCATTATTAAGTTTTTTATTACAATAATCACAAGTATCTTGTAATGGGAGTTTGCTGGTACTATATACTGTTGAAAAATACTTTAAATCAACAGTTTCTCCTAAAGTAACTAATTTATATTTTATTTTTATTTTTTTTTATGTAATATTTTTTTTTCTTAATTTTTATATATTTCTTAAAATAGTTAAATAAAAATAGTAATGTTTTTTCTGATAATAGTTTTAATAATAATAGTTCATAAAGAGATTCTTTTGATTTTTGAAATGTATCTTTTAGTTTATCATAATTTCGTTCATCTATAAAATTATTAAATTTATAAATATTTTTATATAAATAAAAATAAATAAAATAATTGATATATTAATTAAATAAGCTTGTTTTATAATATTATTTGTATTTCTGTTTGTAGATGTATGTACATGTATTTTGCTATACATATTTTCAACAAATAATCATTAAAGTTTACTAAAAATAGTTTTATTACTTTTACAAAAGAATATTTAATATCTTTTCAATAAAATATATTAAAAAGAAAAGCCAATGGAGCTTTATTGTAATTATGTTATTTTTAATATAAAGTAAATATCCAAATTCAAAAAATAGATTCAATATATTTATCATAAGAACCAGAATGAAAAAGTGTAACATATATATCTAATGTACATAGTATAATATTATTCAATAAATTTATTATCATTTCTATAAAAACTATAATATTTAAAATATACTTAAAATATATTTAAAATATATTTTATTAAATATTTTTTAAGTATAAAAAACTATTTAAAATATTATTATTTTATAATTAAAATATATTTAAAATATACTTACTCATTACTTAAATTAAGTATATTTTAAATATATATTTAAAATATATTTACTCATTACCTAAATTAAGTATTTTTTTAAGTATATTTTAAATATATTTTAATTATAAAATAATAATATTTTAAGTAGATTATCACAAATATAATTGGTATATTTTAAATATATTTTAAATATGCGTATTTCTTATAGGGAGTGCGGAACCTCTATAATAGGAACTTAGAAAATCCTAAATAAAATTTAATCCAATGATCAGAATTTTTCTATATTACGTATAGGTATTTGGATGTATATATTGGGAGAATCTATTTATGGAAAAAAAAATTTCGCGAATTTTCTTAGTTTATGTAAGCATACATGATGCAATTTTGACCAATCAGAATTCAGAAATATATTCATGTGTTTATTATTTTATTTATGGAAATTTTAATTATTTGATTTCATTAAAATTTATATAAAGTACATGACAATGAGATTTATACTTTTTAATTGCATATCTTTGTCATTTTTTCAGCAATACCTTTGTACATATTTTCAAATCGTAATTAAAAAATTAAATATAAACTTCAGGAATAGTTTTCTAAGCAAAATTATAACGTTTTACTATTTTTGTATATTCTTCAAATTCGGTGGATATAATTAAATATAGGAAATTTAACCCCAGTAAAAGTTGATCAATTTAAGTCGATCAAAAATTCTGATCTATTTCTACAGTTAAAATTTTATTTCTATACAATATAGTAAATAAAACTAAACAATTTTTATTATAACCAAGTTCCTATTATAGAGGTTCCGCACTGTATAATATCAACTATTTCACCTTAATTCGTGATCCGTGATAGAAGTAAACAAATTAATTAAAATCCGGGGGAAACCCATTATTAATGAACCCTGATTAAATAAATTTTTTGAATAATTATAAGTATTGAAACATCAAACTGTGACTACAAATCAGTACTTATATAACCTAACTAACCTAACTTTAAATTTATAAAAATAAAAAAATGTACTTTTCTTGATGGTTCATGACTTGACTGTAAGGCAAACACAGATTTAACTTTTTGACTTTATCAGTTAACTTCTACGAATTAATTATGCTATCAAAATATTCGGTTTAGAAATTTGTTTTAATATTATTCTCATTTTGAGAAATATTTGCTAATTCCTTATTGAAATTGGATGAACGATATCGTAATACTGCTGAATGAGCCGTGAAGTTTTCTTTAACAATCACATTGCAATTCTTTTATCCTTTAAAAGTGCAGATAACTTCGGCAATAAAATTTCCCAACATGTGACTTGTCAATCACATGAATTACTTTCCTATATATGTTTAATTATTTAAATTAGTACTTTTTATATTAGCTTTTTTTACATATTGAATTTTAGTTATTAGATACCAATTTTGTAAAAATATTTATATAAATCGAATACGTTAATTACTTGAAGCAAATAGCATAAAAAGCGCATGATTTACTAATTTGGATTATGTATTTTATTTAATCGTTATTATATTATATTTTTATAAAAAAGCTGGCCTTTTTTTAACGAAATATTTGAAATATTTTTCATCCTTATTCAGATTATAAACTTTTGCCAAATACAAAATGATACCTCCAGAAACAAATATTAATGAAAATGTTAATGAAAATGTTAATGAAAATGATATATTGCAATCAATCATCGTAATTAATTCTTCATGTAATACTTACCACTATATTAAAGTTTCTTTCACCATCAATGGCTTGAGTTGTGCAGCATGTGTAGGATCGGCACAACGAGTACTAGAAAGAATTGATGGTATCGAATCTAATTCCATTGACATTAATTTATTGTTAAGTAAAGGATCTTTACGAATTGAAAAGTCAAAACTCGATGTTGAATTAATTAAAGCTACTATTAAAAATGCTGGATTTACACTCGAAGATGTAAAAGTCGAAGACCTAAATACAGATAATACATATGCACGTGACTTAAATGAAAAGAACGAAAATCTCATCACTACACGTTTAATCGTTAGTGGAATGACATGCGCGTCATGTGTTTCGTCAGTAAAACGCGTAATAGAAATTTTACCGGGCATAAAGGATACCAACGTCAACTTGCTTACAGGTGATGTCATCATCACTCATGATCCTTATAAAACTGGTCATCGAACTCTCATGGAAACAATCACGAATGCTGGCTTTACTGTTCAGTTAAATCAAAATTTCTCATCTGTTAACATAAATGCTACCTCAAAATCAATTCGTGAACGTGCTGAGAAACATGAAAAGTTTCTTCGTAAACGAACCATGCTTTCCATATTATTTTCCATTCCTACTTTCATCATTGGGATGATGTTTATGATGTTCCTAAAAGATATCAGTTTCACTCAAAATGTTTTGGGTTTTCAAGTGTTTCCTGGACTTAATATTGGTACATTAATAATGTTCTTACTTGCAACACCCGTCCAGTTTTATATTGGATACCCTTTCTATGTCAAATCTTATCATTCTATTAGATATACTCGTACAGCAAATATGGACACTTTAGTTGCTCTAGGTACTTCTGTCTCTTATTTTGGATCCATTATTAGTGTACTTATTGGAATAGTTAATTATAATGAAAGTAATAATATGAACGACGGACAAGAATTTTTTGAAACTAGCATATTCTTGATCACATTTATTTGGTTGGGAAGATGGATGGAAGCAAAAGCGAAAAGAAGAACACTTGATACTATGACAAAATTGATGGAATTACAACCTGAAAAGGTTGATTTAGTAAAGATTGATATGAATAATGAAATCATTGAGGAACGAAAAATTGATATTAATCTTGTTCAAGGTATATTTTATTATATATTATAAACTTCTAATATAATATTCATACAATAATATTCTCATATAATAAATTCAGTCGGTGATATATTTAAGGTTAATGCTGGAGCAAGAATACCTTGTGATGGTAAGAGGATTTTTATTTATTATTATTATAATTTCATAATTTCAAAAAAAAAAAAATTTGATAAAAAATATTATTGGATATTATTATAGGTAAAATTGTGAAAGGAATTACTTCTGTTGACGAATCTATGATTACGGGTGAATCAATTCCCGTTAGCAAATCTATCAATGATATCGTTATAAGTGCTACCTTAAATCAATCTTCAACTATCTTAATTAAAGCTACTCATGTGGGTTCAGATACCACTCTTTCTCGTATTATCACTCTCGTACAAGAAGCTCAATCTAGTAAGAAAGCACCCATTGAAGAACTTGGCGACAAAATCTCTCGAGTGTTCGTACCAAGCATTATATCAATTTCTATAATAGTTTTTATAAGTTGGTTAATTGCTGGTTCAACTAACTCTTATCCTAAAGATTGGATACCACCTAATGAAAATTATGTAACATTTGCTTTGTTTTTTGCAATATCTGTAATGGTAATAGCGTGTCCTTGTGCACTTGGATTGGCTTCTCCTACAGCTATAATGGTCGGAACAGGAATAGCTGCAAAATTTGGAATTTTAATTAAAGGTGGCGGTGAAGCTTTACAGCTGGCAAGTAAAATTGATACAATCGCTTTTGATAAAACTGGAACGCTCACATATGGAAAACCTAAAGTTGTTAAATCCAAAATTATTGTAAAAGCTAAAAAAGGTGTACAGAAAATAGATTTAAAATATCTCTTGTTACAAATCATTGGAATTGTGGAATCTTCGAGTGACCATCCTTTGGCTAAAGCTGTTACGCAACATGTAATGAATAAATTAAGTGAGCAATCAGATATGATGAGTATGGAAGACGAGAAAAAAAAGAATCAAAATTTAATGAAAAACTTTAAAAATGTTAGTTTGGTAAATGTCACAGAAATTCCAGGAAAAGGACTCAAAGCAATAGTTAATGTAAGATCACCAATTTGTATAGTTGGAAAATTCAAGCATTCAAAGGAAAGCGTCAATTATAATGTTTTTGTGGGAAATGAAGATTGGATTTTAGAGGAAAAGTGCATGTACTCATCATCAGAATCTTTTGAAGAACAAAATCTTACGCAATCTTGGAGAAAATCTGGATGTTCTATTGTAATAGTAGGGTTATCTCTTGCCGATGATGACATAAATATTAATAACGATATCGATAATAACAATTTTTCACATGAAATTGTAGCAAGATTTGGTATATTAGATAAACCAAGACCTGAAGCAAAAAACACTATTTCAACATTAAAATCCATGGGAATTGACGTTTGGATGATTACAGGTGATCATCCTATCGCTGCGAAAGCCATCGCATCTCGTTTAAAAATCAAAAATGTATTAGCACAAGTGACTCCTGAGATGAAAGCGCAAAAAATAAAATGGTTGCAACAACGTAATTCTTCTTCAACTTCGAATAAATCTAAAAAAAGCTCAGTAGTAGCAATGTTTGGAGATGGAATAAATGATTCTTTAGCACTTACTCAAGCCGATCTCGGAATTTCCATTTCTAATGCTAGTGACATAGCCATTGAATCCTCTTCAATTATCCTTACCCGGTCTACTTTATATTCTTTAATAACAATGATCGTTTTAAGCAAAGCAATCATAAAAAGAATTCGTATAAATTTTATTTGGGCATTCATGTATAATTCATGCTCCATACCTATAGCCGCGGGAGTTTTCTTTCCCATATTCAAAGTTAAATTACCACCTGCCTTGGCAGGATTGTTGATGGTATGTAGTAGCGTGAGTGTAGTGATGAGCAGTCTTTGGTTGAAAAAATTTAAAGAACCAAAATTTCTGAAATCCAAGCATTAGCTGTTAGATTTTTTATTTTTTTTAGTTAATTCCTGACGGAAAAAAAAAAAAAATTTCTCTCTCTCTTCTCCCTCCTGCCGAGAGATTAGTTTCATGATCAAATAATAAAAAGCTATCGCTTTTTTTTTTTTGTGGCAATTTTTTTTAAGAAAACATATGATCGCTAAAAATATATTTTATTTATTATATATACATATAGTTGCGCTAAAAATGTCTTTTATTTTATTATATAAATATTTGTTATACTGTCAACCCCCCACTTACAATCACGGTCCCCATATCATATTAAATTCCTCTTAACATTATTAGATAAGTTGACTGCATTTTTCTAATGAGTAAAATAATATTAAAGTGCAGGTATAAATTTCTTTAAAATATATGGAATGCCAACATTAATGCCAAAATTAATTCCAAATTCAACAATTTTATTGAGGGCATCTAGCCATATTTCTTTGTCATTCTTTTTAATTTTTAAGTCTGCTTTAATTCTCGCGATTTCTTCATCTTTTTGTCTATTCAACCTTTCAAAGGATATCATTTGTTCTTCTCTCAATTTTTCCAAAGCTTCAAGATTTTCTATCCTTTGTCGTTCCATTAAATTATTCATTTCAACTAATTTTGCAGCGAGATATTGATCAGAATAACTATATTCTTCTTGTTTAGTGCTGTATTGCCTATTTAACACTTCTTCTTCGGCTAAAGTTTCCAAGAGTTTTTGTTGATTTTCTTGATTACTTTTTAAATTATTAGCCAAATCTGATTGCAATTTTCCCATTATTTCCATTAGTTCAATGGCTTCTTTATACTCTTTCGATTTATAATTTGCAAAAACTTTATTAACTTCTGGTCCTTGAGGCAATTCATCCATTTCTTTTTCAAATTTTTCAATGGCTTCTTCAAACTCGTCTTGTCCCTATTAAAAATAATATAAATATTAGAATATTAGTTTATTATATTTATCTTTAAATATAATGATAAATTAAATAAAAACTCACAGAAAAAAGATTCTGGTATCTAAGACCGCTTTTAACATGCATTTCCCAGAGATTATTGGCTATCTCGGTATAATGTTGTAATAATGCTTCAGAATTAGTTTTATAAAATTCGGATTTTATATTTTCAATCCGAATATGTAATTCTTTTAAAAATTCTAGAATCTGAGGACCGGAACCAATAATAGATTTAAAAAATTCGGCTTCCGATGCATGAAAAGCTATCGAATGACAAAAATTAATTACATCCCATTGAATTGGTAATGTTTGGATTTCTTTTTCCATTGTTTGTTTATATAATTTTTCACATTTTTCAGTGGTTTTTCTAGCTACGAAATTTGTTACTGAAGAATATTCATCAGGTATTGAAATTTGAATATTATTTTCTGGGTCATTTAATCTCTTAACACATTCCGTTATAAATCGAGCAAATGCTATTCCAGACATGGCAGACGAACCAATATATTTTGGTTCAAGATTTTGATAAATTTGGTTCACAGTAACGATAATTTCAGATACAAAACACGGATCTAAATCTTGAGTTGGTACTTTATCCATGTATTGTAACCTTTCTTTTGTGATTCCCGGATGCTAAAATAATAATTATAATAATTAATTAATTATTACATTTCATTTTTTGGAATTAATAGCTTTGGAATAATTAAGAATACTTACTGATAATCCATAGACATCACAATCCGAAAAATGCTCTTTAATTCCCTTGGCGGCTATAAACAGGAGAAGAAAAATAAACAAATTGATATAATTATGTAATTATATAATTAATAATTCTTACCATCAACATTAACTTCTTCCAACTTTTCTAAAAAATATTCTCGAAAATTTTCAGGAGACTTCAACCCGAAATTTCTAATTAAAACTACCAATCTTGGTAAATATTGGCATTCTGTTGTGGGTCGAACATATTTTGTTAAATCGGTCATAAGGAACAATTTCGAAATATCTGATTTTCCTACTATCGCATTTATGTTATAAACGAAAATTGAAGAAATAATCAAACATAAAACGAATAGTTTGGTATCATATAATTGATCTTGTTTAGGTTCATTGAAACCTTCACAATCCAATATAATGACTCGTTTCCCTTCATGTATAAAGGGACTGTCCCACATATCGATTCCTCTCGTGCAACTTTGAACTTCAGCTCCAAGTTCAAAACCGTCATGTCGGCCATGAAAAACGTTACCAATCCAAGATTTTCCGCAACGATAGGCCCCAGCTAATAAAATAATATTAATTGATGGCATTAATTTAATTCTACTTGAATAATGACAAATAAAATAAAATGAAATCATGGTAAGATGAGAAAAATGACAATCGTTTACCAACTGCTATAATTGAAATGGGTTCTTCAATTTTATTTATTATATTCAATGCGTCCTGGTT
Organism: Diversispora eburnea; assembly: GCA_910592015.1. NCBI lineage: Eukaryota > Fungi > Glomeromycota > Glomeromycetes > Diversisporales > Diversisporaceae > Diversispora > Diversispora eburnea. The sequence goes on along the minus strand of CAJVPK010000647.1, from coordinate 16,473 downwards.
AAGAATAAATCGACCAGACTCGTCCTCAAATTGTAAAAGTTTAATTGGTTTTCCTTCACGATATGGAATTCCATTTCCAAATGCATTATTCTCGTCAATAAAATCGTAAAAATCCATATTTTAATATTTGAAAACAAAGTGGCAATTATTGAATATATAGTAAATATTTAGGTAAATATTTGGGTAAAAAAAAAAAACAGACAAGAATTCTACTTGTGCTTTATATAACTTTAAAAATTCTTCACGTTTCTAAATAGAACCGAATAAATGGAATTGGTCCCAGGCCTCAGGACCTAATATGGATATGCTATTTTTTTTCATTTTCCTTGGTATTTTCCATTTTACGTCATAAATTCTTTTTATATTTTCCATTTTTTACGTCATACATTCTTTTTGCACCAATACATATGATGCATGGTAAAAAATTTAATAACAATAAGCAATATTATTTACATTGATTTTATTGATTCCAAATGGGACTTAGAAATTTGAAAAACAAAGTGGCAATATATCTACTTTTGCATTATAGAACTTTAAAGTTTTCTCTCATTTCCAAATAGAACTGAATAAATCAGTATCCGTCAATAAAAGGACTTTTAATAATGTTTTTTTTTCTATTTTCATTGTATTTTCCATTTTTTACATCATGGATTTTTTTTTGTTTCTAAATATATAATGATGCAGAGCTGCATGATAAATGCTTGACTTAAAAAATTTAATAAAGTGTTACGGTAACAATATTATTACATTGATTTTATTAAACTTAGAATATTCTCAAAATTAAATAAATATTGACCCTTGGCGGCCAAGATTTAAACTTATTATCTTTCAAGGAACATCACTTACTATAATTAAAGCATGTTTTGTTCACCAATTTGGTAGGTGACAAAGATAAAATAGGAATAATTAATAACAAGCGTGTGCTACTGGATTTACTGCATAATAATGAACTTTTTTTGGTCATATTATAAAAATCTTGCTTTATTTCTTGTAAATTTAATGAATTTCAGACATAAGTTAATTTTGTCACGTAAACCATTCCCAGAAATAAAAGTAAAAGAAAAAAAGAAAAACGTAAAAGATTTATTACAATCTAGAAATATCTCTAACGCCATTGTAAAATCACATGTTTACTGTGAAATATATATTTGTCGCGAGTATCAAATCTATCAAAATAATCACGGGTTTATTATTCGCTTTTTATAAAATTACTTCCGATTTCAAATCAAAGAACTTTTTATTTCAAAAAATAAGTTTTCGTATCAAAAAAAATTAATGATCTAATTAATGGCTTGGTATAATAAAAAAGAAATACCTTAATGCATTTTTATTGGTTCAGCCTGTGTACGAATGGCTCAGATCGAGTGGCTTGGTACAAGGTTTTGATTTTCGAATATAAAAAAGCCTCAGAGACATAGCCTCGCTCTAGAAAATATTATGCTTGAACTTTTTCTTTTTTTTAAAAAAAAAAAAGCGAAAATTGTTTTCGTTTAGAAACCTCGAAAGATTCCTATTTGAGGCATTTATTTGGTGCAAATATAAATTAAGTATTAAATTAAACATTAAACTTAAATATTAAATCCAAACATTAAATCCAAACATCAAATTAAACATTTAAGGTGTATTCCCCGAATTTCTAAAGAGAATGGAGAAAAAAATTGAAAAAAAGGCTTAGTTTTAAGTATTTATAAAGATAATAGGGTTATCTGAGGCTTTTTAATTTAACAATCGAATTTTAATTTATGTAATTAGATCCTTGTTGAAAAATGAGCAAAGAAAGGAAATATGTAATCATAGAGAAATTTATCAATACGAACCGCCACAAAATTAAAAAATAAATTTAGATATTTCACAACTGACAAAGCATGAAAAAGAAAGAAATATTAATGATCAGGTTACTTATGGTCGGTCTATTTGTTTTCACAAATTTTTTGTTTATCCTCCGCTAAATATTTTCGTTTCCTACCACGCAATTTACGGAAATACTAAAAAAAAAAAAATAATATAAATTGTCAACAAAATAATAATGAAAAAATTCCCCACGGATAAAAGCCAAAGTCTTACCACTATCGACATTGAGACACAGACGCCAGAACAACTACAAGAAAAAGGCTCAAAATATGAGGAAAGTGATCCACAAAAAGCCAGAGCTTCTTTTAACCTTAAACGTAAAAGAAATCTACCACATATTAAAATAGATTTAATAATTACAATTGGTCTTTATTATACATTTCTGATAGCAAATGCTTTAACTTTATCGACTGTTTCTTCTTCTTTCTTTGAATTTTTATTTAATTTATTAATTGGTTCTTTCGCGTTAACTCAATGGAAATTTGGTCAATTGGATTTAATTGGAAGAATTACTGGGTTCACACTTTCTCTACAAATATTAATACTTTTAAGCGTTCTGGGAATTTTCGCGTATACAAAATTCACAAAAAAGCCTATTCCAATCTTTAAATATCATCAAAATCAAGAAGGAGAAAGCGATGAAGAAATAAATGATGTTACAATATATTATGGTGGTCCATTTCAAATTGTTCATATATTTAAAAGTTATTTTGTTAAAGGCGATTTATTTACAGCTTATTATAGTTCCATCAAAAATCTTGATGCTCAATTATCTCAATTTATAGGAATATTAAGTTGTTTTTTAATTATATTAGCTGCACTTTTTATTGAAATTCCAAATGATACAGATACAATAAACAAAACAACTTATAAAATTACCATTACGATTATTATATTATTAGCGATATTAAATATACTTCAATGGTTAGCAGATATGTTTAGAGTTGACAGTGATGAAATAATATTCTATGCTTTTATAAAAAGTATTTCAAGCTGTCGTGGTGAAAGAAAACCTAGTAAAGTAATTCCAAGTAGAGAAATACTTGTTAAAGGACCTAGGAAAGGACCAACACCACCGCCAGAAATGTCTTCGCGTTTAACTCAACCTCCAGCCACAACCGGTTCAACTACAGTAGTAAAAACAACAACAGGTATTACTGCTTCGCCTTCACCTTCCCCCCGACTTCGAGCAACATCATCTGGAGAAAGGCCAAGACCAAGATCCGTTAGTCCTTCACGAGAACATTCTACGGGAAGTCCATCACGACAATATTCTACAGGAAGTCCATCTTCAAGACCAGTTTCTTCGTTACCTTCTCCAAATATTTCTTCTACATCGTTAACAAGTCATTCTTCTACTTCATTGCCTCTGCAACAAAGACAATATCAACCTGTTTCAATTGATCCTATCACTTCATTTAGACCTCTTGAAAGACAGCAACAACAAGAATTTGGAAGTAGCGGTAGTATAGAAAGACAAGAATATGAAAGTGGCGGAAGTGGAACAGAAAGACCAAATATTCCCTCATTGGAGAGTCAACGTAACTTGGGTCAATTTGAAAGAACAACGAGTGTTAGAAGATCGCCAAGTATTAAAGGTCGTAAGAAAAAAGAAGACAGTGAAGAAAGAGGAAGGCGAGAGTAAAGTGGTAGTAAAATTCGTTGGTTTATTGAAAATTTACTCTCAGTTTTTAATGATCTTTCTATAATTTTATTGTGGCATATTTCACAAAGGTTTTTATATTTTATATTCATCAAGGTTTATATTCATAAAAAATTTCAAAGAAAAAAATCCAATATTTGTTATATTCAAATTTTTTATATTTATTTTCTGGTTCTATTGTATATACATAAATTTCTTATTATTTTTATTTGTAAATATTTAGAAGGGAAGGGATATATTGATATATTAAAAAAAATAAAGTATTTTGTTATACATAATAATATAATCTCGAGATTCCTCATGTTGAACGAAAAGATCGAATTACAATTATAAATAATTAATGACATTAACAAGAATTAAATAATATTATAATAAATTATGCTAAAATTTCATATATAATGATGCCCTTTTCGCCTTTCCAACTTTTATTAATTTCTTTAATAATTCACATAGCAAATTCTTTTTTTTATTTTATTTATACATAGTTTTTTTATCTATTATAATCTTTCTTCAAGATATCATATGGTGGTAATTGTCAAAGAGCAAAGAAAGGAGAGGTTGAATTTTTAGATAACAAAAAAAAAACGAGGATTTTGACATTACAGAAAACTATCAAATGTACGTTATCAAAATTTTAATCTTTGATAATTTCTAAATATTCTTCAAGATGCTGTAGTGTCATACACAAATAACCTTTGAAGCTTTCAAAGTTCTTATTATATAACTTAATGATAATCCAATCCAAACATATTAGAGATATTAATACCTTAAAAAGATATTAAAACCCACTTAAGTTTGCGAACTTACCGAATTTGAACATGGCAAAATTATTAGCCTCTGGAAAGATGGACAGTAAACATAATATTGGAGACATTTTTAAACTATCCTAAGACAACTATTTATTATGTTATTTAAAAATATAAAACCTGAATAACAAACTATAACTGCTTCTAGGTCTGGTAGAACACCTAAATTAACTGAAAGAAATATTAAACATCTTGTAAAAATAATAAAAGATCATTAAAATCCTTAGATGGTCTAATAGATAAATTCAATAAATTCTCAATAGTTTCAATAACTTCTCATACTATTAAGTATACTTTACACAATGAAGGTTTTATAGTCATGAAAACCTTTGGTATCTGAGGCAAATTGGAAAAAAGATTAGAATGGTGTTGTAGTGGAAAAGATTGAAATACAATAATTTGGAGTAATAAATTTTGCTTTTATTATTTCAAAATAATTCTCACCATTGGGTCTACATGAAAAAAAATACAATAAATTATCCAACTGTAAAATTAGAAAATCAGGGTGTAATGGTGTGGGGGATGTTTTATGAAAATATGTTTGGACCCTTGTTCAAGTTTCTGGTAGAATTATAGGTTCTAAATATATTGAGGTTTCTTTACCATTTATTAATGAACCAAAAGATAATTTGGAATATATTTTTCAAGATGACAATGCTCCAATTCATCAAGCAAAAATAGTTAAGATTGAATAGAAAATAATTTGAATAAGAATATTCCTTAGTCTAAGATCTCAATTCAATTGAGCATTTATGGAAAGAAAAGTTTGTAAAAATAATCCCCATCCAAAAATCTCAATGATTTAGTGGTTATATTGAAGGAGGGATAGTATTAAATTGAACTTGAAAAATTAAAAATTTAGTAGAAAGTATATCAAGAAGAGATCATAGATGAAGATTGCTAAATATCACCGCAGGTGATTGTCACCACTGGGCAAAATTAAATTTACGTTGGTTAGGGTAGATCAAGGAATTATGAAATTTTGCCAATCACCTGTGATGATAATTTTTTATTTAGTAAATATTTTAATAATAATAAAAATAAATTTGGCTTTAAATTTTAAAGATTGCGCCAATCTTCACATGGTCGGATACTTGAGTTATTGAAATTTTTTTTCGTTCATTCTCGTGATTGTCTGAAAATTTGTAAAACTGAATATTTCTGTTTTCAGGTCTTAATACATTTTAGATTAGCAATCTAAATCATTGCAAGCTGTATTTTCAAGATATTGAATATCATGCGTAATTGAGCATTATATAACACATAACAAATTAACAGAAGGTATAACAGAACATCTAGTGAGGACGTTATGGCCATACGCCAGTAGGTATACCCTGGATGCAAAGGTGATATATTTATGGTTATTTTTTTGATATATCAAATTTCATGTGACAAAATAGTTATTTTTTTGATGCATCTATAAATAAAACAATTATAAACATATCACGTATTTGATGTATCAAAAAAATGACCATAGGTGTCTCAAAAACGATACTTTAGCACCCTGGATATATACGATGTCACATGCTTAAAGTGTAACTGTGTGCGCTGTCACACAGATCTACACATTTTCTGTTTTCTGAATGCAGAAAGTGACAAGGAATAAGTATATTAACAATGAAGAAATAAATATTTACTTCTATTTTCTGTCAGTTTTTCAATTTCGGAAGGAGGAATCGGGAGACAACATTTTTTTAAAGATCTTTTTAGATTTTTACAAGTTTATTTTGAATATGTACTGTTCCGATATTTAATTTAATTTTTAAAAAAAATTGTTGGTATTGATTAATAATTTGCTATCATGTGATGTCATAAGTATTTCTTTTTAGAGCATCAAAAGGATCTTTTGTAATCACATTAATCACATTTCACATTTAAATTTTAAAATAATTGTTCGATTGGTACATTAATAAAATCACGGCAAGAAATCAACTCTCTTCACATAACAAAAAAAGCGCGAAAACACACCATAATACTTAAAGTCTTAAACTTTATCCCTTCACTCTGTACATAATTCAAAAAGATGTCTTCGGGAGGAAAATCTGGAGGTAAAGCTGCTGCCACTGCAACCTCGAAACTTAGTAGCTCATCGCGTTCAGCCAAAGCAGGACTTCAGTTCCCGGTTGGTCGTATTCACCGTCTACTACGTAAAGGAAATTATGCACAAAGAGTTGGTGCTGGTGCTCCAGTTTATCTTGCTGCTGTACTTGAATACCTCGCCGCAGAAATTTTAGAACTTGCAGGTAACGCTGCTCGTGACAACAAGAAATCGCGTATTATTCCTCGCCATCTCCAGCTTGCAATCCGTAATGACGAAGAATTAAATAAGTTACTTGGTCACGTTACGATCGCTCAAGGAGGTGTACTTCCGAACATTCATCAAAACCTCTTGCCGAAGAAAGGAAAGAAAGGAACTGGTGAACCTGAAGCTTAATCTAAAAAAGGAATACAAATATTTGATCTTTCTTATTTTATATTCTCTAATTCCTTTCTTCTAGTACTTTATTAATTTTTTTTTACGTCAATTATGTTTTTATACATATATGAAAATTAGTTAGAAAAGATTCATATTAATCCTATCAATCCCAGTTTTATTCACCAAAAAAAAAAAAAGGTGGATTAAATTTTTCTTTTTTCTTTTTTTTTTATGATGGGATTTTATAATTTTATATGATACAAAATTAAGATGGTAAAAATGAAAAGAAAATAAATTAAGAATAAACAGAATTGTTTTAAAAATCAAAATTACTTTATAATTCATCTTTTCTTTATTCTTTGTATTTATTCTTATATTTCTTAGAAAAAACATCGAAATTTACCCGATTTGATAACGTTATTAAATTAAATATGAGAGAAAAGTTTGATGAATAATTAATGAATTTCAAAAAAGAAAGAATCATTTACAAAATATAGAATTCTGGATAATTAAAGTTGTGTTTTGGTTTTGTTTTTGAAAAATATTTAAAACGTTACAATATTCTTAAGATTCTTGAAGTTCCACAATAAATTAGAATCTATAATGAAAGGAAATAACAAATAAATAGCTCTTAAAAGTGAGATCGCATAATGTTCTTTGAGAATCATTACATTGAGTATTTAAAATATATAATGGAAAATATTCCTTGGGATAAATGTTCGCTAGGATCTACACCAAGCACATGATATACAATCGATTAATAATCTATCGAATCACATGTTTCAAGTACTGCGTCATTTCATCAAAATAGAAATTCTCGAATTATAGAGAAAATTGTAGAATATTTATTAGTCACCACAACAAATTAATATATAAAGTAAACAAAAATACGTCCTGAAAAGAAAAATCTCACTCAAATTATTTTTTATTCAATATGTTTATTTATCACCCCGAAGAACCAGAAAACATTATCTACCTTACAAGAACCCCAAATAGTTCTTATTATTCAAATCCTTTTTCTTTATATTCACAACCATGTTCAAATAATTATCATAATAATTACTATAATAATAATTATTATAATAATAATTACTATAATAATAATTACCGCAATAATTATCATCGTAGTAACCAACGTCAAAGTAATTATTATCACGATAATAATCGTCTAAATGATAACGTAAATTCATTTTATCATAATAATAGAAATAATTTAAATCGATCTGATTCTACCCCTAAGCCCGAGAAAATAAATATAAATAATACGCCATCAAATTTTATTGACCTTGAAAGATTAACTCAAAGACCAAAAAAATTTAATAAACGTAATAATTTCACTACTTTACCCAAGAGATCTACGTCGATTCCCATCACGACACCATCTGATTCTTCCGACAGAAAAGTCGAAACAACAATTAATAAAAATGAAGCATCTCAAAAGATTTCCAATTTCTTAAAGACTAGTACTGGTAATCGTAAAACTCGAAATATTCTCTCAAAACTTTTACAATTAAGAGAAATACAAAATCAATTGATTACTTTGGAATCTCAAAATTATCAATTGGAATTGACGTTTAGTGACGAACAGACGACATCACAATTATTACCTATATCTACAAACAATAGACAATTTCTTGAATATGAATATACAATTTTGAAAGTTATAGAAAAGTTGGATAAAATTGGAAGTGATGGAAACGAACTTATTAGAAAAAGAAGAAAAGAAGTTATAAAATTAGCTCAAGAGATTTTAAATCGATTGGATCTTGAGAAAGAAAGGCAATGGAAAAAATATAAAATGTCTAAAGAGGAGAGAACAGAAAAATCTATAAACGTGAATGAGAATGTCCAAGTCGGCCATTCAGTCGCCAAGATAGAAGAATGACGTCAAATGAGGAAGGTTACAAGAATCAGTTGAAATTACCCTTTATCTTATCTTTCAATATAAAAAAGAAAAAAAAATCCTTGTGATATTTAGACATTAATTTTTTTAATTTATATATTACTTTGTATACGTATTATAATTATATCAGAAATATAAATAAAGAATTTATTTTTTTTTTTTGCTGTTTTCATGTTGTGCTTTATTCGGTTGACAGAAGTCCTTATGTTTTTTGTTTAGAACTATGAACAAATAAATGATAATTATGTTTACATATGCACTTATAAATAAAAGTAAATCGAAAGATTTAAATTTTGTTACGAAAACTGCAAGATTCTTTTTTTAAAATGTAAAGTCTTTATGCTCTTAGTAAATGAAGTTTCATTTTTTAATTACGAACTTAATCGTGAATTATCTCGCACATTACATTTTGATTACATATATATATTTATATAATGTAAACGTGGTGAATTAATTAATTAATAAATATTAATTTTTCATTGTTTAATCGACAAAGGAAATAAAAATATGTTTGACACCACTTTATTTTTTCGATTTAAGGAATACCAACCAGATTTAGTATCACCGGTTTTTCGCTTTTGATTCGTTAAAAGTTATACATCATTGTTCAGTAATATGTAATATTTTCATGAGGTCAAGGTGATCTTCTACTCGTGTATAGTTACACGCTTGCACTACGGTTGTACTGTTTCACATATTCCGCGTTGCTTATAAAACACGTGATAAATTAATTGGGGTAATTATTTTTTTTTAAAAAACAAGGACTCCTTTTCAAAATTTAATATTTAATAAATTAATCAATTATAGTAACTACATGATGTAATTATATACAGTAGAAAATGGGGTCGAATGTATAGGTCGGAAAATAATTCGCAGAGAAAACGAGTGAGTGGGCATAATGCATTTATTATTTGCGTGACCTTTTTTAAGAGTAATCTGTCATATGTTGAAAATTAAACATTTATCCAGTTGGATTCACAGTTTTCAAAACTAAAGTTCCATACTAGGAAACATTGAGAACCCAAATTTCAGCCCTCCAGAAGATAAAAATCTATTACCACGAGATTCACCGATACCGTTAGACGTATATCCGTATATCCTTACTAAATTTAAATATTTTAATACCAATATCGATTGTGCGCAAAATAATTTGTATATAAATGGTCATTAAAATTGCACAAATTGCACAGCATATCTTCAAGAAGGATATATCAATAAGGGATATTTTTACTGTTATCATACTTGGTAAATATAATATATATATAATATAACATATGACATGCGCACATACATACCAGTAATATAAAAGTTTACGTTTACTTATAGTCTACTGTATAATTATATCACACTAAATATAATTGTTTTATTATAGTCAATTATATTTAGGGTAGAGGAGATTACGTATTAATGATAGACCGTTACCATATTAAAACTATTCGTGCAACACATAAGCTTCTTGTAATTCATCCCTAAAATTTAATAAATTTTTTTTTTATATTAAAAAATTAAAAAAGGGACCTTATAAATCTTATATAAAGTCAGTTTGGCCTAAGCAAACAAATTTAGAACTTCTGCAAGTTTTTTTTATTTTTCAAAAACCTTAGAGTTTTAACTTTCAACTCACTTATTATTTAAAAAATTCTTAGTTACTTTTTTATTATTATTATTATTATTATTATTTGAAAACAAAATCTGAGACAGACATGCAACTTCAACAGGGTCAAAGGGCTCACGCAGCCACTCCTGTTGGTAATAACGGTTCTCCTTCTTCACAACAACCTGGAGTTGCTACAAGTTTTTTGTACGGATTAACAAAATTTGCTGCTTACACTTCTGCCTATGCTACTGAGGCTTATCAGATGTTACATTTCGGAGGGAAAGAATCAGAAATACCTAATAAAAGGTCTCCTAGAAAGTCACGAAAAAATTATTATCCCGATGATGATGTAATGCAAATTGGGGTAGACTCTGAAGTTTCTGGATATGAGGATAATGATGAGTTTACTGACAATGAAATAAATCAAAGTAGTGACGTTAACGAAATAAATGATAATATCGAACCTAATAAAAAAGGTCAACGTTCATCATGGTTTGCAAACGACGAAGATGAACCTCCGCCACCATATGATATTTCTTGGGCATTGGTATTTATTAATATTATATATTATTTATTTTTATATATTATTATTTTTATATATTATTTATTTTTATATATTATTATTTTTATATGTTATTATTTTTATATGTTATTATTTATTATTATTTAGAGTACTTGATTACTAAATATAAATACTTAATAGATATTAGTACTTTTATTTTATTTTTATCGTTTTCTAATATTTTTATTATTTTTATATTTAATATTTTTCAGGAACAACGCAAAAATTCCAACATCTCCACCGATAATTTATCTGACTCTTCCCCAGAAAAATCTGCCCAAAAACAGATACATTTTGCAACTCCAACTGAACCAATACAAAGAAATTCCTCTCCAATTGATATTTTATCTTCTAATCTACCTACACCTACTAAACGTAGACAAATTCGTGTACGTCGTCCTAGGCGACCACTTCGTCGTAAATCTTCTTCAACTGATATTTCATCAATGCATCGAGCATATGACGATCAAGATGAAATGTTACTTAAAGTAAATGAAAAGTTGGCAGACATGATCGTTCAGGGTAAAGCTGCATTAAAGAGTAAAGTCGATATCACTGAAGTTGATATGATTCTTGCTGAAGAAAAAGACCGAGAGCAAAGAATTATGAGAGAGTTAGGATTACACACCCCAGTTAGTCGTCGAAGAAGAAATACGGGTTCTTCTTCAGATTATGAATATTTTGGAGGTAATTTATCAGATTCGGGTAGTTATTCAGCACCCGAATCATCATTCTGTGATTACGGATATGGATCTGTTAGCGGTTATGCAACACCAAATGGACACGGATGCACAAGTCATAATAAATATACATCTATCCATTATAATACTCCTGCTCAGTATGGTTCCCCCGGAATGTTTGATTCTAATATGGAATCATCGCCGGTAAGTTACGCAAACGATTATACATCATCACTACCGCATTCTCGATATCATACAGTACCTCTTCCATCAAATAACGCATATGGAGGAGGTTATTCGGGAACGATACCAAATTTTAACGGTTCATCATCTAGTAGATTCGGAGGAATACAACCAAAAGGATATGAGGGATATGGTGGACATATAGGGCCCAATTCCTCTTCAGATAATTTTGGTGGACATATAAATTCTAATTCAAGTAATTTTGGTGGACATGGTGGACAAGGTGGACATATGCCTTCTAATAATTTTGGTGATCAATATGGTTCAAATTATGGAGGACCAAATGTAAATCATTACTTCTGGACAGAATGATTTACGAATTTTTCTACTGTACTAATTATTTTTAATAGAAAATATAGATTATAAATAAACATTACTTTATGAAAATCAAAAAATTATTATTATTGTTTTAGTTTCGGAAGACAGGTCTCCAGAAACAAAGAATTTCACTTAGTGGTACGTTTTACATAATACAATCTCCGGAATCACTTAGATTTCGTATTATTTCTCGATTCTTTAATTCATTTTTTTTTTATTTTCTTATCGTCTAGACATGATTTTTAATTTGCATATTGATTATGTTAATATTACTTATTACCTTTATTTGGATTTTTTTTTTTTGTTGTGTTACTTTTTTTCTTTCCAAGAAAATTTATCTAATTTCTGATGAGAAAATTTAGTCTAATATTTTTATGTACATCTTAACTTGTTAATTAAATACCCTTTTTACCTTAATTCGTTTAAATATTAGGAGTGATTGGTTAGTTAGTTATTAATTAGTAATTGGTAATTTTTGATTGTAAAAATATTTAGGAGCAATTTTTGGTTGGTTTGAAAGTTTTCGAAATGAATTGATCAAACTTTTTTTTGGTTGATGTGGTCAAAACTTTACATTTTTTCATTCCTTTATTATGTTTAATTTTTTCTTTTGTACATATTTTTCAATTAAAAATTATTCATTGTATCCCTCTTCCCTCTGCTAATTTTACTATAACTCTCTGTAAAAATTTTAAAATTCTTTTCTAATTATTGTATTTTTTTCACCAAAAAAAATTTTAGTAGATATTAAAAGCGTAGTAATATTATGTGTGGAAAAACAATAAAATAGATTTTTTTAAAAAAACGTGTTGCATAAATCATAAATTTGTATTTCATTTATATTCCAGCACGTACAAATCAATAATTTTCTGAGCGTACAAAAAGCAATAAAAGATTACAACTAAAAAGACGTAGTGTTAATTATCAAATGGTGAGGTTGATGTTGATAAATTTGACGAACCTCTTATTAAATAACAACTGGCTAGAAGTACGGTATTTCTTGATGAAGGAAGAGATAATATGGAAAGCATTCATAATTATCGTAGAAGCCAGAAGAGTAGGCTCTTAAGCTGCTCTAATTCTTTTGCATAAAATCCAATGACCGAATTGATGCGCGGTTGCAACACACGCATACCTAAAGTTTTTGCTTTCAAGAGAATTTTAAAAGGTTCAAGAAAATTGAATCTATAACTGAAGTTTTAAAGAACCTGTTTCTTGTCTCTTAAAAGACAATATTAACATATAATTCTTGGAAATACGCTTGAGGAAAAATAATGATAGTAGAGATGATTTGCGCCAAAAACAATTTATAAGACATTCTTTGTTAAACCCATTGGATCCAGGAAAACTCTGTTAAAACGGTCATAGATAATATCAGAATTTATTTAATTCTGTGGGTTCAGTCAAAATCTTTGATCTTATTTATTTATTAATTTATATTACATACGCTTTGTCACTGCAACCAATTTGAATTTAAATAAAATTCAAGATCATAATTACAAAAAAGAATGTAATTTTTTGTTATTAATTGAATTACAATCTTTGTTTGAATTGTAATATGTATATGGTAATACTTTTCTGGTGATGATAAATAAGGTTTCCAAAAAATATTTATAAATCATATTATTAAAATATTTTAAAATACCATAAATTCATAAAATTCAAATTAATGTAATACAATAACAACAAAAATATTAAGTTAATATTCAACACCACATTTTACTAAAATTTTCTACAAATAGTTACTCAAAAGTAAAAAAAAAATTTAGTAATTATTTTGTAATAATCACAATAATCACACCTTAGTTCATAAATGGATTTAAGTCTATTATTCAAAAACATATTGAAATTGAGGAAATTGAATATTTTGTTAAATGGAATGGAATAATGCAAATTTTCATAAAAAGAAACATAAAAAGAACAAACCAAATTGGTAGTTTTCTGCTTCCACACATGATTTATCGAACCTTCGTTTTTGAATAAGAGACCGTCTGGAATCGGTCGCTTAAATTTTTATTTTATGGATAAATAAATTAAAATGTGACATGAGAATTTGTAGCATTATTATTGTTTATACGGGGAATAGGTTATTATTGTCATTTTATAAACGAAGTATTCTTCTATTTAAATTTTTATAAATAAATAAATTGATAATTATAACAATAATGCCACCCAAAATTCTAGCATCCATAAATAACAAAATTTTCATTTCATTACACGTGGCTATGATCGTTTATGACTTAAAACTAAAAGATTATAAAGTTCAATAATCATAGCCTACTACTTCCTATGCTCTTTCGTATTCTTTCTATATCTTATCCTAACAAAATCGAGTCAATATGAACTAGATGATAATTTAAAATATAATAACAGAAAAAATTGGTGAAAATCATTAATTTATTGAAAATTTCGTAATTATTAAATTTCTTTAATAAATAAACTGTTCGTCCTATCCTCAATTAATATCCAATTAAAATGTAAATAATTTCCCCCCCCAAAAAAATACGTAAATGATACCCCCCCAAAAAAATACACAAGTAACACGCACCAAGCCTACTCATTAGAAAATGCCTTAATAATATAAATAGTTCCATTATGTAACGTCGCGGCAATTTTAGTACAATTATGATTCCATTTTATACTCATGATATCATTTCCCAAAAAATGACTCTCGCGTATTTTATATGTCTTAGCATCAATTATGTGTAAATGATTGTCCGCGGAACCCGTAGCAAAGTATTGCCCATTTGAACAAAATTCAATTGCATTGATATGTAATTTATGTGGTGAAAAGTCACGTAAACAAATTCCTTCGAGAGCACTCCAAATTCTTACTACACCACTATTTTGTGATGTGGTCAATAATAAAGTTTCATTATCATTCGATTTAGGATGCCATTCTGCGCAGGTAATAGGTCCATCTTTGGTTTGAAGGGTTTGTAAAGGTGCATGATTACCTTCTGACCAAATTTTGCATTTTCCATCTTTGGAACAAGATGCTAAATAGTTTTTTGTAGGATCCCATTTAATGGAAAAGACTTCATCATCGTGTCCTGCAAATTCCATAGTTGGTCTTTCCTTTATTTTAAAATCCCATAAAAATATTTTCTTATCATTAGAACACGATGCAAAAATTCTATCATCTTTCCATGCAACATCTGTTACTGTATCTTTATGCACCTCGGCAAATCGCATTGCTTGACCATCCCGATCCCAACAAATTACGTTCTTATCACAACTAGCAGTTAAAACTCTAAATCCTTTGGGACTCCATTTTATTTTTAAAGTACTTGCACGATGTTCTTCTAGTTTGCGATGTAAAAGACCACTATTTATCTTATATACAGTTGATAATCCGTTAAAATATGAACATGCAATTAAATCATCTTGAGTAGGATGCCAATCTAACCAAGTTATAAAAGCTGCTTGTGTAGTATCAATTTCATTTAACCAAGGTGGATATTCAATTTTTTTTGGTTCTTGAAGTCTTTCACTAAAATCAGGTATATGCCATATACGCAAGATTCCATCCTGTCCTCCGGTAGCTAAAACATCTTCGTTTGGTTTCCAAGAAAAAGAAACCAACTCTTCACCAGGAACTTTTAATAATATATGATTCAATGATTCTAATTTATGAACAATAGTATTTGTCATTGGTGAAGTTCGACTACTCAATGGCTTTTTAGTAGGAACAGATTGACTAACTGGTGGAGCGTATAAAGGTGAAAGTGTATTTTTATTGACAATCAATGCTGGTGAAGGAGGACTCACTGGAACATCTATTTCCATATCGTCACTGTTATCATTTTGATTATTTTTTAAATCATTTAGTTCACCGCCACTTTGCTCTCGATGAAGCGTATCAATATTTTGAATATTTCTTTTAGATTCTTTTTCGTAAAGAATAACTTCTTGAGCTATAGATTCATGTCTAATATCTGCATCATTTACTTTTGTTAATTCTACTTCTGGTGAACTCCTCTGATTAACTCTTTCATTTTCGTTGTCATTCGCTAACATATTTTCTTCATTAGAGTTAGGAGTTGATGGTGCATCACATTGGTGAGTACCTATCAACTGCACGGGAACGTTACAACCTATTGTTCGTCCATCTGAACGTGAGTGCAGCGTCAGATCTCTAAGTTGCAATCCTTCTTGAATGACTTTTACCAATTCTCCATTTCTTATGTCGGGTTCTTTGAAACCTAGTTGACTTGCTTTACTTTCTTCATTGAAAACCCAAGCGGAATGATCAAAACCTGATTCTTTTAGATAACGAAAAACGAGATAATTTACTTGGTCACTTGAAAGCGCTATATGATTCATTTTTTTAAACACACGAAAATTAGTTTAAAATAGCATAGTGGACATTTGATTTTATAGGTTAAAATTTGTGATGTTTATGAGGGGATCATCACATAAAAAATTAATTTT
>CAJVPK010000646.1:0-24931 GCA_910592015.1 Diversispora eburnea | reverse complement strand
TTTGGGATTTGGGATTTGGGATTTCGGCATTTGGGATTTCGGCATTTGGATTTTGAATTTGGGTGGCAGGTATATCTAACAGATCTTCAAAAATATTTCGAGCGGATCTCTCACCTTTAAAATGCGGACAAATTGGATACCACTCAAATTTCTTCGCAATCAATGAGTATGGATATTTTCACTGATGTTTTTCGTTTTTACAACTCCAGAGATATACATTCTGATCATTAATTCGGCCAGTTTTAGTTAAGACACACCCATCACGTTTCTCTGAATATGCTTGAGCTTGATCTAATTTATTATTGGAAACACGAATAAAATAAATAAAACCAGTAGGATGATATTTACGCATAAATTCGTCTGGTGGATACTGTATTTTTTCTGGATTTTTGATGACTTGAAGCTCCTCCCTCTTGAAAGGTCTTTTAAGATTGCGACCCATCAAATGAGCAATTGATTCGACTGGTGTTGATCCTATTTCTTTATTTTTTTTAATTATATATATTTTTATTACAACGTATTTTATTATTATTATTTTATTTTATTATTATATTAGTATTTCATATATGTATTATCTTATTTATTTTTAGTATAGTATATTTATATTCTTGTATTACCTTATTAGTATTTACGTAACAGAGGTAAAATATCTCAGATATGTAACATTACGCGATGCGAGGTAAAATACCTCTGGTATCTACTGGTAAAATACCTAGATAAATTACCTCCAGTATTAATAATCACGCTGGAATGTTACAGAAACTTCCGGAGTTTTCTTGAAGTTAATAATTATAGTTCACAATACGGTCTAAATTTCATATAAATAGAAACTGTTTCTGCTCCTCTTGAAGGAACAGTTGACATAGAATTAAATATTCTAATAACTTGAAATAAAAATATTGTTTATAAACTGATATCTTTCTTGGTAAATTATATAGTTTATATTGTGACTATCTTAGTGAAAACTTTCTTGTTATTTGTCTTGCTTTGTAATCTTGGCAATTCTGGCTATTATTACTCTCTTCTTGGTGATAAGAGTAATTGTTAGTTATAATATCCTGCTTCGTGATCTTGGTATTATAGTTACTTAATAATTAACCCTACTTTGTGATTTAAGTTAAATTATTAAGTTCTTCGTAAATTTGTTGAGTTTCTTGACGAAACTTTGCTGTCTTCGTGACTTAGCTAGTAAATTCCTTATAAAATCTCACACTTTAGTCTCTTTTGATCCAATTCATCTTATCCAAATCCTTCTTATCATTACTTTATTAAAAGTAATACCTATTCAACTATAGTTAATTGTTATAGTATTTAAAGTCTATAAATACAATTCCCACTACCAGTTACTTAGTTTTCTTTGGTTTCTTTAGAAAATAAACCAAGGTTAACAACGGATTGAATGGATAATTTGCGGATGGATGGATGATCCATAAATTGAACGCATGATCCACAGATTGAACAGATGATCTGCATAATCCATAGATCAATTCATTTAATTCACGAATAATTCATGAATTGATCGAATTGACTATATAACGGATGACGAATTGAAAATTTGATGGTAATAGAAATTACAGATCACGCGAATCGATCTGGATCGTACCTCTAATAAAACGTTATATATAAATTCCTGATGATGTTTATTTACCTTTTTGAGATTTTTTCAAATTTCTTTAAAATTTTTTATAAATTTTCTATTATAATAATTAAAGTTAATATTATTAATTTGAATTTTCTATTATTTGAACTATCAGAATATATTACATCACATATTTTCAAAATACTTATATATAATTAAATATTATAACGTTTTGCAATTAATTTTTTTAAATAAATAGTTTGAATACTTATATTATTGTCATAAATATATTAACAAAAGGAGAACCTAAAATATTATTACATAAAACCTTAATATAATTATTTAATAAAATAAATTCTTTAAAAAAAAGATCTTTAAATTATAAAAAAAATTTTAAATTTTTTTACCTTATAAATTTGTAAAAATAATTTATTAGTTTTTATCTTTTTGAAGATATTCTATTAATATATATATTATTAATATTCCTATATTACAAAATAAAATTGTATAGGTCAAGTAATAGTATTACAAAATTAATATACTTGATATAACAACAGAATAAACTATAGGAAGATATAAATATACTATTTCAAAGTGTTTTATAAGTATATGTTAAAGTTAATGAGATATTTCTGAAAGTAAACAAAGTATAAAATATATTTATTTAATTATTAAGTTATAAAATAAAGTTGATGCAAGCTAATAAATATTATTAAATATATTTTAAATTATTGTCTTTTATTTGGTATATTTTGATATAACAATAATAAAAATATGAAGATATAAATTTATTTCTTTTTGAAGAGTTTCATATGAATTGTTTAGAAAGAGTAAAAGTAGTTATTCTGAAAATAAATAAAAAAATATATAGTTAAATAATAAGTCATATAAGATAATTGATCTTGTTGCACAAACAAAAAAATATTAACCTTCAAAGAAAATTTGAAAAGATAATTAATGATATAATAAACTTCAAAGGATATGGATGTTGATCAAAATGCAGTGATATAAACTTCGAAAGATATTTTTAATTGTCTAGTTATTCTGAAAATCTTTAACTATAATATATTAAATCATTAAAAGTTTTGAGAACATTGTTACTAGTTAACCTTTTAAATTAATTTTATTTTTCAAAAAGCAATTTACAACTAGTAACTTATAAACAGTTATTTTAGTTTATAAATTGGAGAAAATAATAGAAGAAGAATAAAAGAAATATTAAGTTAAATACTAAAAACTAAATAAAGAACTTAAGAATTTATTATCACAGGTTTTAAATATTGATTAATGATTAAATTTTTAAAGGTCAATTTAAGACAAAGTATTAAATATATTTATTAATATTTTATAAAATAATAACAGAATTTTAAGGATTAGAATTTATATTTAAAGAATATAAATTAATAGAAAATAACAAAGTTTTAATATAAGAGTTATGAGTTTATTATAAAGAAAATCAATAATCCAATTACTTTAGAATTATAAAAAAATATTAATTCAATAGAATTAATTACAATTGAGATTACTTTCTAAATTTCACTATTTAGAATTATTCAAATCTTATTTGAAAACTATCTGAATCTTTCTTGAGGTGAAGAGAAAACTTACCCTTTTTATAATATTTGATTTGACCAATAAATTGATCAGTAAGTTGATCAAAATCTTGATTAGTAATTGTATCAATCAGTTGGCCACTAAGTTAGTTAATCAGTTGGTTACTAAATTGATCAGTAAATTAGCTGGTAACTGGGCCACTATGATTTACATTATTGATTTACATAATTCGTATTATGCTACTAAATAAATAAATACTAATAACTAAATATACTAAATATACTAAAATAACTATACTAATAAAATAAATACAAATAAAAATAAAAGAAAATAAAATAATAAGAAATTATGAAAGTGGAGGAAACCCATGGTAACAGTATTGACAGATCGACTGACTGATTCACAGACTAAATGAGAGTTATAGCTTCTGAAATTATGAAACACTATTGAAACTGGTGTCTTCCATGGTTGAATTCGAAGTTGAAGCTTGCAATCATTATGTGCTGAATCTCTATACTTACCTGTAATATGATTGTGATCCCAGACTTTATCTCCATCTAATGGCTTCTTGCAAATTCAGTATTTTGCTGATTCGTCAAACTTTTGCTTTGCTATTAAATAATCTGTATTAGTTTTATCATCAATTTCAAAAATTATATCATCTCTAATATCATTATTAATTGCTAAGACTTCATTAATTCAAACTAATTCTTTATTCATTCTTCGAACAAATTCTTGTGTGACATTTGGTCCTCAGTATGTGAAAGGTTCCTAAACCTCTCCAGTATCAATTCGATGAACTGAGTAACAAAAGCTACTAGGTACCTGCTCACCAAGTTTGCGTATGCTTTCACCATATAATTCATCATATTTTTTATTTTTCGATTCAAAATCTGCATATATTATACAAGGGGAAAATATCATTCTTGTATAGTACTTGAATTTTTCGATATCATTTATATCCTTAGTAAGCATGTCTATTTTTTGTGTAGCTTCCCTTAATTCATAGCAATGATCTTAATAATATGATAATATCTTTTCCGATGTAAAACTTTGAAAGCATCAGTTGCAAAGATGTTTTTTATCATTATGCTTAGAATCTTTGCATACTAATCTATCTGAATTTTTGATCCATAGAAAATACTGTAATTCCTTTGTCCATACTTACCTGTATCTTCAGTTTTGTTAATATCAATAAGTGCCATAAGGTAAATAACATGTGATCTTTTTGTTATGCATTCATTTGGTTTAGGATGTTCACAACCCACAACTTGACATAAGTTAGGTATAAAGAAATTCTTATTAGTAATTACAGGTTTAGGTATAGTAGTTTTTTCTTTCCATTTCTATATATTAATTGAAATATCAGGATTTTGAGCTTCAATCTTTTGAAAGGTTCTAGGGCAAATGGGTGTTGGCATTGGAATACCATTCAAATTAACTATATTTAAACATGGTATAAGGTAGGAAAGATGTTGTAAATTTTTGGTAACACTTCTATTATTTGCAAAGTATGTACCTAAAGTATATTTTAAACACTTGTCATCTCCTAATTTAGAGTTATCTAGATTAATTATACATTTAGTATTGGCAAGTCTTTTTGATGTTGGTTTGTAAGATCCTCCAATAGCTCTTCTATATGTATAAACATTAATATATATCATTTCTATTTGAATTAATGTCAATCTAGATCCATTGCTTAAAAACTCTTCGATTTTCACGTTTATTTCTCCAGCTGATAATATTGTATGCTTATCTATATCTTGTTTTGAAAGAATGACTCGTATCTTTTCAGGATGATATTTTTGAATATAAAATGGAATCTCTACTTTATAATCCCCTTTATCTTTCTTTTCTATTTTCATATAATTACAATATATCACTATTGATAATTTTACCTGGTCTTTTCTTCAGAGTTCAGCTTTAAGTACATTTGTAATTTGTTCTCGAGCTGAAGCTATAAGGTAAAGCATGTATGGAGCTTCTGCATATTTTTTGGGATCACCTATAGAAGTATTAAAAGCGTATACTGGGTTTTCATATAATGAGACAATTGCTTGTTATTTGGTTAATGAAGATAAACTTAGGTATGGTCTATCTGAATCTTCAACTTCAACTTCCTCAAAGATAATATTTCCTGATGGTATTGGATATTGAGTAGCAAATCCTCCTTTTATATATTTTTCTAAAATGAAATTTTTGCTCTTTGCCTTATCTGCTAAAAAAGTACCTCCCAATTCAAGTCAGATTTCTTTGATTTCTTATTCTTCTATTAAACCTAATACAATAAAATAATTGATTTCCTCTTGAGTAATATTTGGTTCATTATTAGGATTTGTAGAATTACTACTTTGTAATATCTCCTCTCTATGAGCTTAGGTTGAAGAACCTGAACCAGCTTCTGAATTAATCTGTGAAATTTCATTGGGAGGGTTTGTTAATAAATAGGATATTATTTTTCTGATGTTATCTTTAACTTCGTTTAACTCATCCAAATCTGAGCTAATATATGTAACTATATCACCATTTTCATCTCTTCTTTTTATAGTATATCTACCAATTCATTTTCTTTCTTGCCATACTTTTGGATCATTTCGTAAAAGGGATAAGAATGTATTTTCTATACAACTTTTAAGATTTTCTCCTCTTCTACATAATCATTTTCGATCCTATTTCGTACCGTTAACTTTATCTGATCGATCTGCAAGACAAGTAACCCATTCTTTATCACTTTCATCTGGGCATTTATTGATTGTTAACCTGATACGTTGTAGAATATTATTCACTTTCTGTTTGTTGGCACGAGGTGACAAGGTTGGTAAAGAAGTTGTGACAAGTTTTGGTGATAGAGTAGATACTTGTATTGGAACTGGATCAGGTATCTTGGGAGATCAAATAACTTTAGGTGCATGTATTCTAAAAGTAATAGGAATAACTTGAGGATGATATAGATTTTTTTGATTAAGATGAGCACGAACCATTTGTGAGGTTACACATATATGTCCACATCGATCACAAGTTCAATTTTTCTTATCTTTTCTAGTCATGTATATAGTATGTTTATAAATATAATACTTATAAAAATCTTTTGTTTAATTAATTATTTCGATATATTAAAAGGGTACTATGTAATCTGGTATTATAATAGATTACATGCTGAGGCTTCAAAATTAGATTCTCGATGAGTGAAAAAACTGGTCCAAATTTTAGTAGACTTATTATATATCTAAAATTTTATTAGATTTTTGACATATGTATAAATTTTAGCATATATCAAATTTTTTTATTAGACTTAGCATATATATAACAAAATTTTTATTAGACTTAGCATATATATATAAATTTTATTAGATTTTTGTATACTAGAAAAGTAGTGAAGAATCGATTTTAAATTAAATTCTACTATAGTAAATAATATTGGTATATAATTTACGCTTGATTCATATCTGAGAAGGGATCAAGATATTTATTACATTCATATCATTCACCACTTCTCTTGAACTTTTTTAATAGCAAGCTGTATATTATAAATAATTGTTATCCTTTTTGATATGAATTTGGATAATTTATTGTGTTTTAGATATATAAAAAATTAATACATTTTGATATGAAAATGTGGCAAAAAAAATAAATCAAGTTACATACTTGGAGTGATATAGCTGATGGCTTTTTTGTATGACCAAAAGCTTGAATTGATGTACAAAAAAATGATATGCTTGATGGTATTTTTGAGGTGTGAAATATAGCAAGATAACTAATGCTAGGTTAGAATACCCATTTTTATTCTACTGATATTATATAAAGTAATATTTTCATATTACTTATATTCTTAATTATGATACATTATTTTTATATATAGCTAAAATACATATAATATAGATTTAAAAACAAAGTATTTTAATTTTTAGAACTTTATCTTTTCTCAAAACTAAAAGGAAAAATTAATTACTACTCAAAAACAAAAAAAAAATAAAAAATACATATATCAGGTTTCAGTATTATATATGAAAATTATATAATATAGTATTATTAACATGATATAGTATTATTAACATTATATGTATTTTAAAAAAATGAATAGAAATAGGTCACAAGGAGGTATTATATATATTAAAGAGAAAGAGATTATATTATTAATAATTAAAAAAAAATATTTGTTTACTTATATATAAATCAGAGGAGTAATGTATAACATATTAAATTTAATATAATAATATAAATTATTTACTATTCATATTAAATAAACATAAATCATTACTATATATATTTATAAAAAATATATTAATTAAATAAAATTTCTCTAATTTTGAGATGTGAATATATATCATCTTTAAAAATTATGTAAATAATTTTTGTGCATTATAGAAAACAAATATTTAACCACATGAATATTTTAGAAACATTTTTTTTGAAAATAAATTTATTAAAGAACTTTGACTAATATATTTTTTACTTATCTTTTGAATAAAATGACTGATTTAAAAAATAAAACTCAAAAATCAATTGCCTAAGCAGAATCTCTTTTATTTGATTTAATAAATTCTAAAAAAAAATACAAATATATTTGTAATTGTATAGATTGTGAAAGAAAAGAAGTTAATAGATAGATCCAGAAAAAGTATACTAATGAGAAACTTATATGAAAATTTAATTATATATGTTTTCAAAATTGATTTTGGATTTTTGAGATATTTTGACTTTTTGAGATTTATGCAGAATCTATTCTATATATGAAAATAAAAAAAATATTCAATTATATATATATTCAATCAAAGAATACATCTGGATAATTAAAAAATTTTAAATTTTGAATAAAATAATTTTGTCTTTTATGAAAAACTATTTTAACTTTTTTTTCTGAAATTGTAATTTCGGAATTTCAAAATAATTTTATATGTAAGTATAAATCTAATAAAGAAAGAAAAATTCAATTAGTTATAATTGAAGTAAGAAAGTTTAATTGTAAAAATTGTGAAGGTAAGTTAATTGTTAAAATAACTTCATGTACATTATAATCATAATAAAATTTATCTCATAACTATTACTATTATATCAGGCACATGATAAAATTTACAAAATTAATTATCAGATATTTAGTAATAATTAATCATATCAGGTATTTAATATGTTTATTCTTTCTTGATAGGTATCCAATAAATGTCTGATATTGTAAATATATCAGATACCTAATAGGTACTCGATAAATGTCTGATATTTGAATTTTGACTTGTAATATTAAAAAAATTTACTTTTGATACAAAACCTTTATATCTAATACTTGAAGTAGAACTTATCAAATAGGTTAAATCTTTACATGCTTAATGAAAAGTGATTTCACATTATATGATATATAAAAAAACCAAATAATTATTTACAAAATTACAATATATTTTAATTTCTTCTAATATATCAGAATATAAATGGTGTGGGAAATGGTTAATGGAATTTATGTATTATCACAAACTTAGTAATTATTACCATATAATAATTATATAAAGATTATTAAAATATTTAATTAAAAAACAATATGAATTTTTAAATTTTATTCTTTATTACTATATTCAATATAATTATTTTTTAAAATTAATTAAAAATATGAATAAGATATCCTTAACTTTTAATATGTCTAGTAATATAACAGTAGAAGAAATAGATATCAAAACAGTTGGTATATGTACTACTGAATACAAAAAATTAAATTTTACTGTGATACTTTTTTATATAACAGATAATAAAAAATTATCACTATTGATAATTTTTAAATTTGTAAATATTTTATATCAAATTTTTCTATCTGATATTATAATTTGTATAAACTGTGAAAAATATATGAATTCAAATAAAATAATTTGATAAATTGAAAATATTTAAAATTAATATATAACATTATTTATTGATCCTAATAGATTCTGTAAAAAGTAGATTTAATGAAAAAAATATTAATTTAGTTGTTATTCCTGATAATTTAACAAGTAAACTACAACTACTTAATATAAATATTAATAAATTATTTAAAAATAAAGTATTTTTTATTTTATTTTAATTTATTCAAATTTTATTATTTTTTTTATTTAATAATTTTAAGTTATTATTTAATTTATTTATTTAATAATTTGCTAATGTTATTTTATTAAATTTATTTAATAATTTTAAGTTACTATTTAATTTGTTTAATTAATTATAGTTTGCCAATGTTATTATTTTATTAAATTTAATTAATTAATTATTATTATTTCACCAATATTATAATAATTAAATTTTTATTTTATTTTAATTATTTTGAATTTTATTATTTTTATAATTAATTATAGTATTACTAATATTATAAAGATTGGATAATTGAAGAAATAAAAAAATTAACTCCAACTGGATGTATATAATATCTTGCATATAATTTAGTTACAAAATAAGTAAAAACTTCATATGATAATATTGATCCAATACCTATACAACATTCATTTAAATGTTGTAGAATATCAAATTTCCAAGATGACTCAAAATATAAATATATTTTTAATTATGATGAGATAAATGGAAAAAAAAAGTGATAAAAATTTTATATATTTAAATAATGAGATAGAAAATGAAAGAGATAATAAAAATGATAATAAAATTAATAATGATGATGATGAAGGTCAATATATTTTTGATATAGGAAATGAAAATACTGATGATAATAGTAATAATGATAATAACAATAATGATAATGATAATAATGATGGTAATAATAATAGTAATAATAATAATAATAGTGATAACAATTATTATGAGAATGAAATAAATTATAAAAATATATGGGAAGAGTTATAAATTGATAATAATAATAGTAATAATTGAAAATAATAGTAATTATAATATAATAATAATAATAATAATAATAATAATAATAATAATAATAATATAATAGTAATAATAATATAATAGTAATAATAATAAATTCTATAATATTTTATAAAAATGTTTTTTAAAAAAATTGATATTGGCAATTTTCATATTTTAAATTACATGAAAATTATGATAATACAATATTTTTTATTAATATATATAATATTATAAATTATATTCAAGTACAATATATCTTATTGAAATTCAAACCTGTAAATTGTACTTAAATACAATTCACAAAGGTACTTTACTCAGGTAGATATTTTGGTTAACATATTATAGTATTTTACTTAATAATATTTATAAAAAATTATTTTTTTTTATATCAATTCTATATTACTTTATATTTACAAATTCTAGTTCAAGTTTGTTATTTTTTTAAAGATTTTTAAAAGTAATATATTATTATCTATATTATTAAATAATAGTATTTAACAATAAATATTATGATTTTAATCTATTGCAATTTATTTTTAGTTCTTTTATATCATTGTTACTTTTATTTTATTTTAAATAAGAACTTGTAGAAGGTTGAGATTTTTTGAAAGATTATTTTTTATAGGTACCTGAAATGAGAATATTAAAATTTATAATTAATAAAATTTACAATTAATAAAAAAAAATAAACTGAAGTTTTATAAAAGTTAGTAAAACTTTTTGAAAGATTTTTTATATAACTATAATACTAAATAAAAAAAGAAAATTCTAATTTAAAAGATTATCTGAATTCAATCTGAATTATAAATTCTTATCTTTAAAATTTAGGATCAACCAAGGGTGAATTTGAATAGATCCTTAAAATAAGGATAGATTTTAGAAATAAGGATAAATCCTAAAAATAAGGATGAATTCTAGAAATAAAGAAAAATAAATATAAAATTCTAAAAATAAAAAATAAAAAAATTACACATGATTAGCATCTAATTTTAACCAATAATAATATATAATTTTTAAGATCACATGTTATTTTATAAATCCTTTTTAAAAATCTACATTCGGATCACAATACTAATATTAAATGATCAAAAATAACCATAGATCTATCAAAAACGATAACTTTGCATATCTGATATGTCTTATCACAATTATCATATGACTTCATTAGGAATTACATTTTTATGCACAAATATAAACTGCGCACGTTTTTGATTAGTCATTAATTATTTGTCGATATATGTATTTTCGGTGAAACCAAGTATCGTACCAAGAAATTAGCTTGGTAGATTTTACTATAACTGTTGTAATACATGCTATAAATCCAAAAACTTTGCTCTTCATTAAATTTAAGTTGTAAATCTAAGTAAATACTTTCCTCAACGGCGACCATGAACAACATAATCAAAAGAAGAGTTGTATGTCTTTTTTTTGAGGCTTATTCATTTCATTATTTAGTTTGTTATTTAATTCACTTACTATTTACCATCTGTATACTTAGCTACGAAAATCAGGAGACTCAAATAGTAGTAGTAATGGCAAAACAGGGGGCAGCTCAAAGCCTTCAGGCAAGATCGTAAATACAAATGACTCAACTCCCCCAATCGTAGTTGTTAATTCTGGAGAACAGGTTGGGAAGACTTGTTCTTTTGCACAAAGTGCAGAGTACTAGAATTAGAAAAGGGGTTAACGTTGCTAAATTTTACATTAACACTCTCATTCATAAAATACCTTTTATTGGCTTATTTGGCGGATTGGTTTTCTAGAAAGCTCATGCTTCTTCTTCAGAAAATCCTGCACCTCCTTCACCTGCAAGTAACCATAAGCCGCCTCACTCAAAAGAGGAACCCCCCAAAAGAGACCCTTTCAATCGTTTGAAGGGAACCCCGAAAGATGTTATTCCCTTAAGCAAAGTACCAAGGCGTCAAAGGTCTTCGAGGTTTCACGTTACAGAGAAAGTCGAACTGGAGAAGTTACCGAATTTTAATGGTTTGTTTTCATTTTGATTGTTATTTATGTAAGATCTTACCGAGTTAAACCGAACAATCTTTCAAATTTTCAAATTTTTTAGAGGTCCCACCTGATAAGAGACAAGAGCTTTTTCTAAGAAAACTCAATCAATGTTCAGTAATTTTCGATTTCAATGATGCAAGCGCTGACCTTAAAGGAAAAGAGATCAAAAGGTCAACACTGGCTGAACTCTTGGAATATATTAACACAAATCGTGGAGTAATTACCGAACCAATATACCCAGAAGTTGTTTCAATGGTTGGTGGTCGAATTTTTTATTAGTGTGAAATTAGACGTGAAAGTCTTTTTATTTGGTAGATAATAATTTCCAGGAAAAAATGAACCTGCACATGATTGGTTAGTTCGCTATCAATCTTTTTAGAACAATACCTCCACAAGTCAACCCTACTGGTGATGCTTTCGATCCTGAGGAAGATGAACCAGTTCTCGAACTTGCATGGCCACATTTGCAAATTGTTTACGAATTTTTCCTTCGATTCATTGAGTCCCCTGATTTCAATACAAATATTGCAAAGAAGTACATTGATCCACAATTTATATTGCAAGTATGTGAATTAATTTTCTAAGATTATAATGGACCCTTTTTTTTTCCTTAAAAATGTTTTGTAAGTTGAGGAATTTTCTATTTTCCACATGTTTGGAATTGTGAATCACTTTTTGTTCTATCCCTCAGTTATTGGAATTATTTGATAGTGAAGATCCGAGGGAACGAGATTTTTTGAAGACCACCTTACATCGAATTTATGGGAAATTCTTAAATTTGCGCGCATTTATTCGAAGATCGATTAATAATGTATTCTTTCAGTTCATATATGAAACTGAACGTCATAATGGTATCGCCGAATTGTTAGAAATTCTTGGAAGGTATTATACATATAAATTTATTTAAATTTATTTTAATTATTTTCTAACCTTTCCTATTTATTAATCATTATATAATTTAAATTAATTTAATTAATATATATCATTATATAATTTAAATTAATTTAATTAATATATAAAATTCTTCTTCTTAAGTATCATTAATGGCTTTGCATTACCATTAAAAGAAGAACACAAAACATTTTTAACAAAAGTATTGATACCCTTACATAAAGTAAAATCATTAACATTGTATCATCCACAACTTGCATATTGTGTGGTACAATTTTTGGAAAAGGATCCATCACTAACAGAAGAGGTATATGATATTTTCTTTGATTTAAATTTGAACTTTTTTTAAAAAATTTTATAAAAAAAAAAAAAAAAAAAAAAAAAAAAAAAAAAAAAAAATTTAAATATTCTAATTTCTAGGTTATTTGTGGTTTGTTACGATATTGGCCTAAAGTAAATAGTCCAAAGGAAGTGATGTTTTTGAATGAGATCGAAGAAATTTTAGATGTTATAGAACCACAAGAATTTGTTAAAATTCAGGTACCTTTATTCCAACAAATTGCTAGATGTGTATCAAGTCCACACTTTCAGGTAGAATAATAAAATTTTTTATTTCTTTTAATTTTTGAATAAATAAATAAATTTATATAAAGAATAATATTATTAACATTTTTCATACTATATTCACTTTAGGTTGCAGAGAGGGCATTGTATTATTGGAATAATGAGTACATTGTTAATTTGATAGGTGACAACGTAAACGTCATTTTGCCAGTAATGTTTCCAACTTTATATCAGAATTCCAAGGCACACTGGAATCGGTGAGTTGATTATATATTTTATTATTTATAATTAATTAGTTAATTAATTAATTAAAGTTCAAAATGTTATAAGATTGACTTATCTTGACTTGATTGAAATAAAATATAGAACTATTCATGGTTTAGTATACAATGCATTAAAATTGTTTATGGAGATTAATCCTGCACTATTTGATGAGTGTACGGCACAATATAAACAAAGTCGTCAATTGTAAGTGTATGCATTTATAAGCATTTTAATTTGCATTTATCTCAATAAAAATATTTTTAAATACAACAGTTATATTTTGACAGAGAAAAGAAAAAAATGAGAGAACGAGAAGAAACTTGGCAAAGATTAGAGAGAACAGCTGCACACAATGCTCAAGGACTTCCGCTACCTTATGCTATTGGGACACCTTCGACATCTTCGAGAACCAATGTGAATGGTGAGTTATATTTTATTAACGTTTATCTACTAGTTATAAGTTCTAAATAGCAAAGCCGGTTTTTAGACACTTCAACTCACGTCACTTTTGATTCTGAAGACTTTGTTGAGGAAAATCGATCAAGTGGGGAAGATGATTCCGGGGGAGAAACCCGTCCTGAGGATGATGGACATGATGATGATGAGCATGGAGAACTTGTATGTTGGATTTTTTTTTTATAATAAAAATTAATTAATTAAAATATTTTTTATTAATGTGTTTTTTTTTTCATCTTTTTCAGCAATTTTTTGATGGACGACCCGAAGGTTTCAATTTATTCCGGCGTAAATCTATTATACCAGTTGATGAATCTGTGTTGTCTGAATTATCTCGGCATCGTAGCTTGGAAGAAGTTCTTAATGGGCCTCCTGACGGGAATTATCCTTCAAGCTCTTAATTATATGTTTTCTTTACAAAATCTGGATTACGTAAACCAAATGAGGTTATTTGGCAAGCGCTGGATTAGTTTTGTGTATTTTACATTACTTTATCTTGCGAATAGAATTATAAAAAAAAATATCATATCGAGGTGACAATTATTTCAGGTTTATTTATTGTCACTTGGTATTAATCATATTAATCAGTTAATTAGTTTTTAATTCGATGTGTCACACGAATTTTTCACAGACAATTCTTTAAAAAAGTTGAATATATAATCAAAAAAAAAAAAAAAAAAAAAAAAAAAAAAACGAAGAAAATGTCATTAAAGACTTTTCTCAATTTGAATATTGTTTAATAATGTTCACAAGAGACGCGTTATTATTGATTTAATTATTTTTATTGTATTTCTAATTTTTAATGTTGCTATATCATTCTATTTATTTTTATACATAGATTGGTTCGATTACCAATTTTGCAAGTGTTAAGACGTTTTTCTACCTGCAACCTTTCAACTATATATAAACTTTTTGAACAAAATATACACTCCTCAACTGGTTAAAGAAATCTCAACCTAAATTATTATTATAAAGGATTTTTTTTAGATGAAATTGCAAAATTTTTATTAATATATTAAATTTTAGATGAAACAAACAAATTTATTATAAATATATTATAAATATATTATAATGGAATAAAATATTATTGAATTCAAAGAAAGCACATTAGAAAATAAGCAAATAATTTTTTTTTCTTTTTTATTAGACATTGTAATAAATGATTTTTTGTACAAAAATAGCTTATAATAGAAATTTGTTTTACTATTTTTAGTTTTCGATAATAATAAGTCATGTGACTTTAGACAATTTTTTATTCAGACTAAAAAACAAATTTTCATCCGACAATATAATATTATGTACAGAATATGATGTACATTAATAAATGAATATGTGCAATAATGTTCGTGTATTCGTGTATATATACGGGAAGAAAAGAAAAAATGCAAAAAAAAAAAAAAAAAAGAAAATCCTTCAGGCAAGAAATAAAAAATATATATTGTTTTAGCATTCACCATCTGTTGACATCACGGCATCTAAAAGAATGTCCTTCTCAGTTCTTAGCCTCTTCAGTTTCTTTTTGATGGCTTCATATTCATCCGATAACAACTCATTTTCCTTTCGAATATATCTATGTTTGGCTTTTAATAAAAGGTATTTTTCATAAAAAGACTTTTGATTTTCGTTTTCAACACTTGAAGAGGAAGAATTCGAAACTTCCGAGACTGAAGAATCTCCATCAGACGTATAATCTCGATTTTGGGGATTTTCCGAAGATTGTCGTGATGACTGTTGTCTTGATCTATCGAAGGGTTGATGTGAAGATTGCTGCTTATGTCTTAATATGTTACTATTTTGATTATTGTAATGTGATTGACGACTATTTGAAGCATGCGAATCCTCCTCATCTTCTTCGG
Organism: Diversispora eburnea; assembly: GCA_910592015.1. Taxonomy (NCBI): domain Eukaryota; kingdom Fungi; phylum Glomeromycota; class Glomeromycetes; order Diversisporales; family Diversisporaceae; genus Diversispora; species Diversispora eburnea. The sequence goes on along the minus strand of CAJVPK010000646.1, from coordinate 8,935 downwards.
GTGAAAGCGACAATTTTCGTTTTTTATGTGTCCTTGTGACGTCTTCCATTATATGTTTTTTGCTTGAATCTCCGTGTTGACTTTTCATATGCTAAAACGTATGATAATTATGATAAATTTTTTTTTGTAAAAGAAAAGAGGTCAACTGAACGAAGAAAGTAATGTATATAGATTAAAAAATACCTTTGTTAATGAGTCGGGTCGCGTAAAACTTTTCTCACAACCTAAAAGTTCATAATGATGTTAATGAAAAAAATTGCGAATATTATAATAAAAATTATTTTTTTTTGAGACAATATACCTGGCTCTTTACAATCGTAAGGTTTTTCGCCGGTGTGACTACGTAAATGGGTGATTAGAGCGAATCGTGAAGTTTGGGTGGCACTTTTCCTTGGACAAGTAACCCACTCACAAGTGTAATTTGCTTTTTTACGACCAACGTGGTCTAAATGATAAAATATTAAGTTAGATTAAACGCGGAAAAGGAAGGCTAGTTAAGAAAGGAAAAGCGGTCACACTGGTTCAACAGTTCCTTCTATATCGGGGAAACTGTTAACCGGTGTGTATCAGATATAAATATATACAAATAATTATTAAACTTATGTATTGGGGTGTAATAATAATTTTTTATTTTTACCTTCGTGCAAGTGATTTACCAAGTCATTCAAAAGTGTAAAGCTTGACGAACATTCCTCCCATTTACAATTTAAAACTCTAGAGTGAACTCTAGCCGGAGGCAAAGAGTCTTCACTACTACTTGTACTTAAAATAGAAGACATTTTATATTAATATTTCGTTCAAAAGATAAGGTTGAATATTTAAATTTATCGTTTAATTGTTTACAGATTAATTTGATTTCTTTTATATGAAAATGAAGAAAGGGGAATAATTGCTGTATGTCTTACAAAAAAAAAAGCGAGGAACTTTTTTGGCCAGTGAAAATCTCATTTTTTTGTGTGAGTAAAATTAAATGTGTGCCAGGTTGGTGGCGCATGCAGCCGTGCCACATCCAATCAAAACCATTAATCCTATTTATATTAATTTTTCTCTATCTGCTATTATAAATAAAATCTTACTGAAATATGTTTCTATTATAAACAAAATCTCACTGAAATTGCAAACCAATTCCATATCAATTAACACATTTATTATTTTAAAAATATTCAAGAATAAAGAAAAGAAAAAAACTTTATATTATTGAATATTTTATTAAAAAGACTATTGATCTTTAAATTAAATATAAAATCATAAATAAAAAAAATTAAGTTAAAATTTTTATTTTATTTTTATTTTTTTTTGTTTCAATAAGGCCTTACTTTCTATATTACTTTTACATAATATAAAATACATAACTTATTCTAATAATTATTAAAAACATAAAATTCAAATTAATTTATATAAACCTAATATTTTTTTTTGTTTTTGTTTCTAATTCCATTAGTTAATTCTCTCTTATATTTATATTTCCAAATATTTTTGTATACAAATACTTTGAATTTCTCAATTGTACTTTATATTGAATAATTAATTGTTCTTTTGTTTTCTAATAATAATTATATAGTATAGAATCTCTATAATAGAAACTTGATTTTAATAAAAATTGTTTAATCTTTTTACATCAAACTTTATTTACTATATATAAAATAAAATTTTAACTATAGAAATTGATAATTCAAAATTAAAATTTTGGTTTAATTTAAATTGATCAATTTTTACTAAAGTTGAAATTCTTGTATTTAATTATATTTATCAAATTTGTAAATATATTAAAAATAATAAACTATTATAATTTTACTTAAAAAACTGTTCTTGAAATTTTAAATTTAATTTCTTTAATTATATTTTGAAAATATATATAAAAATTCTGAAGATATATAAATATATAGAGTAACAGAAAGTGTGAACAAACTTTTTTTTTATCAATTTAATTTATATATTTTTTTTATACCATCAATTTACAAATTTTTAAAATTAAAATTACTTCTTTCTTATTTAAATCTATAGAATGGTACTGTACCACCTGAAACACTACAAAAATTATTATAAAAAATAATCAAAAAATAATAATTAATATTTTAAAATATTTGAAAATACCTTAAAATTATATAAACTAATAAAATAAATGAAGTATTACCTATTTACTATACTATAAACTCCTTTTAAACTATATAATTATTTTTCTTGTTGATATCTATAAACAGTACTGCACCACCAGTTTTATATAATTTTCATTACAAAAAAAAGTTCTAAAAATAATCAAAAGTAATATTTAATACTTGAAAATATCAAAAAATCATTTAAACTAATAAAATAAACAAAGTATTTTTTACAACTCTATAAACTTCTTTTAAATTATATAATTTATACATGTTCCCAAAATTAAAAATCCAAAACTTAATCCTGGTTAATTTAAAATGATTTCAAAATTGAATTCTGAAATTCAAAATTAATCTCGAAATTATTATAAAAGATGAAAATATTTATGGAGATCAAAATTATTACAAGGTCAAAATTTAGTGTAACTTCAATTAAAATTAACATTTCAGTGAAAGACAAAATTATAGTGTAACTTCAGAATTATTACAGAAGACAAAATTTAGTATAACCTTAGTCAAAATTAGTATTTCGACAGGAGATGAAATAGTTGTGAAACTTTAAAATTATAGATTTATAGATTTTTTTTAAAAAAAATAAAATTTAGGGATTGTACAGGCGATCACGAAATGGTACAGATGATCGTGAAATTGCATAAGTAAGCTTTTTCTTTCTTTATTATTATTTTTTTAATAAAATAATTCACCTATCTTTCTACCTCTTAACTTACCTTTTTACCTCTCATTAACTTACCTTTTTATCTCTTCTTTCCTCAAGATTGTGTTCTTGAATTCGCAAAATGACATAGGTAGGTTTTTTATTTCTTTTTTTTTATTATTTTTTTAATAAATATATTTACTTACTTTTTCTATCTCTTCTTACTTATCTTTCCTCTAAATTGTACTCTTGGGCTCACGAAATGATACAGGTGATCACGAAATGATATGAGTAAACTTTTTCTTTCTTTATTATTATTTTTTTTAATAAAATAATTCACTTATCTTTCTACCTCTTAACTTACCTTTTTACCTCTCCTTAACTTATCTTTCTATCTCTTCTTTCCTCAAAATTATACTCTTAAATTTGCAAAATGACATAGGTAAATTTTTTTATTTCTTTTTTTATTATTTTTTTAATAAATATATTTACTTATCTTTTCTACCTCTTCTTAACTTACCTTTCCTCTGAATTGTACTCTTGAACTTGCAAAATGACACAGGCAATTGTAAAATGACATAAGTAAGCTTTTTCTTTCTTTATTATTATTATTTTTTTAATAAAATAAATTCACTTACCTTTCTACCTTTTAACTTACCTTTTTATCTCTTCTTAACTTACTTTTCTACCTCTTCTTAACTTACCTTTTTTCAGAATTGTACTCTTGAACTTACAAAATGACACAAATAATTATGAAATGATATAAATAAGTTTTTTCTTTCTTTTTATTATTATTATTTTTTTAATAAATATATTTACCTACCTTTCTATCTCTTCTTAACTTATCTTTCATCAGAATTGTACTCTTAGACTTGCGAAATGACATGAGTAAGCTTTTTCTTTCTTTTATTATTATTATTTTTTTAATAAAATAAATTTACTTATTTTTCTATCTCTTGTTAACTTGCCTTTCTACTTCTTCTTAACTTACCTTTATTGAAATTGTGCTTTTTGACTTGTGGAATGGTATAGGTGATCACAAAATGGCGTGGGTAAGTTTTTTCTTTCTTTTTATTATTATTTTTTTTAATAAATATATTTACTTACCTTTTTACCTCTTCTTAACTTACCTTTCCTCAGAATTATGTTCTTAGATTCGTAAAATAGTATAGGTACTTACCCTTCCTTTGGAATTGTAATTGTAAACTTGTAATATGTATTAATATTATTTTTTTTAAAAAAAAAATAATAGAAACAATTTACTTACCTTTCTTCTCACTTACTTTTTCTTTATATCTTACATTTTTTGGAGTTTTGTGATAAAGGAATCAGCTTTATGATTAGTTTCTTTTTTTTTACTTTATTTATTTTACATTGTCATAAGCCAAAAATAACTTAACTACTAGTTATTTCAAAAAATGTTAATATAAAATATAATTCAAACCAAAAATAACTTAACCACTAGTTACTCTAAAGAATGTTAGTATAGAAGTTTTGTGAGCATTTGCTAAAATATATATTTAAATAAAAACATTATAATCTATAAATAAAATTAATTTTGTTATACAATTTTTCTATTGCACAGATAATTTAATCACTGATTAATCCATTGTTATTTTTTATTCTATGAACTATACAATCTGATATTTTTTTTAAAAATGTCTTTTTCAGAAAATATGTATTTTGACGATTTTGAAGAAATAAATTCTTTTAGTTCAGCTCCTGAATGGGAACTTGAATAAAGTACATCAATCTCATCTAAAAAAAGTGGATGTAAAAAAAAGCAATATGTGACCATTTTGAAATAATAGGTGTTTACAAATTAGGACATATTGAAACAAAATATATATTTTACTTAAAAAAATATAAAAATATCAAGTTAACAGATCTTGAGGACCATATTGTCACCCAGTGTACAAAAGTATTTGTAAATATTAAAGCTAAATACCTTAGAATTATAATGCAAAAAATGTGAGGTCCAAATAATGATAATTCAATTCAGTCAAATACACAATTTATAACTACTACTATTATTACCTCCACTTCAACTAGTAATAAAAGATGTCATACTCAATCATCAGTAATATCTTTTTATAAATCTTTTTTAATTAATTTTACTAAAAAAATTCATTGTACCTGTACTCTTACTAAATTTTTTGTCTGTTGTGATATTCCATTTTCCTTAGTTGAATATTCTTTTTTTTTTAAATTATTCAAAATTTTTATGTCCTGGATATGAACCTCCTGAACAAAATTTTCTTTCAACAACCCTTATAAATACAGAATTAGCTTATATACAAATAACAATTGAAGAAGATCTAGTAAATGAAAATAATTTAACACTTAGTAAGTATTTTTAAAATATATAGGAGAAAAAAGGAATTATAGAGAAGTTAATAAAAAGAATGAGATTAAATATATATATATATATATATATATTTTATAGGATTAGATGATAGACTACTTCTTTAAGTTAATCTTTATATATATTTGTGATAATAATAGCAAGTAAAAAAGAATATATTCATTCTTTAATGAATTTGTCTAAAAATTCATATACTGGTAAATTCATTACTCAAAAGATAAAAGAAGTTATAGATAATATTGGTTATAAAAATTTTTCAACAATAGTTTTAGATAATGCTGCAAATATGGTTTTAGTTAAAAAAATAGTAACAAAGAAATTTTCTAATATTATTCCATTATAATATATTACACATCATATTAATTTATTTACATCAAATATTATAAAATTGAAATTTGCCAAAGATACAATTAATAAAGTATGTAAATTTTATTATTTTATTTTGTTGAAAAAAATTTTTAAAAATTAAATTATTATTTATTTATTAGTGCCAGAAAATCACATCAAGCAGGAGAATTTCTCTGGGAAGAAATCATGACAAAAATTAGTTCTGGTAGTCTAAAATCATATGTAAAAACAAGATAGACAACTGCACATAATTGTGTTAATTCAGTTCTAAATCTTGAAACAATACTTAAATCTATAAGTGATTATTTATATTAGTTATTATAATTATCATTACTATTTTAACTTATTTATTATTTAAATAGATTATATAGAAACATCTGAGATTATTAATGAAAATATACAAAATATAATTCAAAATCATATTTTTTTCAAAATTGTGAAGAACTTAAAAATATTTTATATCCAATTAAAAAAGTAATCAAATCTTTGGAATATAGAAGTACAACTTTAATAGATTGTTTTCTTTAATTAGTTTATTTACTTGCAACAGTAAATAAATTTTCTAGAAGATTAAATCAAGAATTTCAAACAGATTGTTTAACAATCTTTAATCGAAAATGGAATCAATTTGATTTTAATTTATATCTTCTTTCATATTTTTTTCATCCTAAATTTTGTTATAAGTATAATATTTAATATTTTTATTAATAATTATAACAATATAACTATATATTATTATATTATATTATATAGTAATCAGAATTAAGGCACATTATCAAAGACTAGTTTATGAAATTGTTTTGAAAATTTGAAAAAATATGGGAGGAAGTAAAATTTCAAATGAAAATTTAATTAGACAAATGTAATCATATTTCAAATATAAAAAACCTTGGGATATTAAATATATTGAAGGTACATATACAATAAATACTTGATAGACATGTGCAACTTTAAAAGATAATTTTATTCAAATAATAGCATTAAAAATCACTTCATTAACACCTCATAATGTAAGTTGTGAAAGGATTTTTCTATTTTAGAATGGTTTTATAAAAACAAAGGACAAAGTAAATCAATTACAAATTATTTTTTATTTTAAATTATTTTTTATTTTAAATTAAATATATTATTTATTATTATTTTATATAGATTAAATATTGATTGATTAGAAACTATGTTCAAGTTACATTCATATTATATAACTAATACTCAAGCTGAATTAAAATATGTACTTAATAATCAGGTTAATGAAAATCAAATTGAAAATATTATTCATAATATATAATATAATGAAAATGATGAATTTGAAAAAATTGAGGAAGATGAAGAAACAAATGAAACAGATGAAACAAATAAAACAAATGAAGTAAATAATTCAATTAATAATAATGATAAGAAAATTGATTATAATGATTATTTTAATTTTTCAATTGAAGAATTTTGTAAAGTAATGGAAATGAATGTATCAGTTGTTATAGAATCAGAACCTAAAATTATATATGGAGATTTAAATTTTAATAATAATGAATTATTAAATAATCTATTAATATAATTATATATCTATTTTTTATATATGTTTTATTTTTGTTATATATGTATATAAAATTTTATAATATATTTTAAATTTAAATAAAATAATATTTTATTTTATTTTTTATCAAACTATATTAAATAATAATTTAAAGTTATAAATAAATTTTAAAATTATATAATAATTTTGAAATTACATAATAATTTTAATTTCTATTTAATTTACAATTATTTAATAACTTTAAATATGAATATTTTGATGAATATCAATGTTATAGAGATAAAATACATATTATATTATAACTAAGAACCAGGATTTTCGATCTATTATAAAAATACTTTAATAGAAAATTACTTTCTGTCTTGTAAATTGTAAAAAAGTTAAAAAACAGATTTTTTAATAAAAATTTTTATAACTTTTGAAAAGATATATTTTAAAAATTTTTTCTAATAATTTTTATTTTATTTTGATTCCTATTTTAATTTCAACTTTTATTTTTAATTTCAACCTCCATTTTAATTTTGACTTTTATTTTAATTTCGGCTCCCATTTTAATTTTGACTTTTATTTTTAATTTCGACTTCCATTTTAATTTTGAAATATCAAAATTTTGAAGTGATATTTCAAGGTCAATTTTGAGATATTTATATTTCAAATTTCGAGTTCCAAAATAATTTTGCATGCAAGTATAATACAAGATTATTAGGATATTTTTCATAATTGTAATATATAATTGCCAACTTATTATTTTTTTTATAATTACATACAATCTTAGAATTATATAATTTATCTTTAATTTTGATTGAAAAATTTCTAATTTCTTTTTTACTATAAATAAAAAAGTAGAAAATTCACAAAACTTAAAATCATTAATCATTATAAGCATATTGTTTAAAAATTTAATTAAGATCTTCAGGGTTATATCAGGTATCTGATATCTTTGTTGAAACTTAAATAATTACAAAAGTATCTCTACATCTAATTTATTTTCTAATTCTGTTCCTTCATAACCTTCGTTGTCACATTCTAGCTCAGGTGCAGCAAATAAGTTATCATCATCTTCAGGTACTTCATTATCTATGTCCATATACTCTACTTGATCATCATCATCATCTTCTTGATCATTAATTGATTCATCATCATCACATTATTCTTCTAAGTCATCAATTAATTCATAATTTTCTTCATCTCCTATATCAAACAAAAGTTCATCATCATACATATTGGGCATCTCTTCTATATTAGGTTCACGAAATTGATCATTTCTTGATCAAGATGATGATGCAACTTCAAGACCTAATCCTGTAAGCATGTCGCTTACAGATATGTCCCTATTCAACTTTGGAACGTTAGTTGTATTCTCAACTGAGATAACTGTTGGGAACTTATTTTTCTTTTCTTACTATTCTTATTTGATGTATTTTCGTTCACTTAATTAAAATATTATAAATGTTACACAAGTTAAAAATTTGATATATTGGGCTTCCGATATGGTCACTTACGTATCCAATATGATTATTTATGATCACGATGTGCATGAAGTTATTTCAACAATTAACTTACCTTCACAATTACATCAGGAAATTTTTAATAGCAAATATCTCCGGATATATTTGCCTCAAATTAATTCGAATATATTCGACCACCCCCACATTTATCCGCATTAAATATCCACATATATCCAGATATATTCACATATATCTGGATATATTTGCAAATTTATCCGAATATATTTGCATATATCTGGATATATTGCAAATTTATGTGGATTTATCTGATATGCAAATTTATCTGGATATATTCACACGAATTTATCCAGATATATCCGCATATGTCCGCATATATTTGCATATAAATTTATTCGGATATATTCGCCTATATCAGAATTTATAAATTACAAAACGGAAATAATTTATCATCGTTACGACGTAATAACTTTT